>OMPJ01041475.1:0-17612 GCA_900312935.1 Carapus acus
ACGGATTGAGAGTGCACAGCATGCAAGCGCGACGAAATGGAAAACCAAAAAAACAGGGGGGGGAGAGGAGGAGAGAGGAGGGACGAGAAGGGGAGAAGAGAGGAGAGAACAGGAGAGAGGAGGAGAGGAGAGTAGAAAGGAATGGGAGGAGAGGAGAAGAGGAGAGGAGAGAAGAATAGGAGAGAGAAGAGGAGAGGAGAATAGGAGAGAGGAGAGAAGAGGACAGAAAATGAGAGGAGAAGAGAGAGGAGAGGAAGAGAGGAAATAAGAGAAGAGAGGAGATGAGAAGAGAGGAGATGAGAAGAAAGGATGAGGAGAGGTGAAGAGAGGAGAAGAAAGGAGAGAAAAGGAGAACAGAAGAGAAGCGAGAAGAGGAGAAGAGAGGAGGAGAGGACAGAGGAGATGAGTAGAAAGGAGAGGGGAGGACAGGAGAGGAGGAGAAAGCAAAGAGCTCGTCTGGATGGAGTGACTTGTCCAGTCCTTGGTTCACTGGGGTTTGATCAACGTGAGGAGAAAGCCAGAAAACCCAGAGTCAGACAGCCGGGGGGGCGGGCATCTCGCCCAGGAGGACAGAGGGAGGTGGGGGACAGTGAGAGGAGGTGCCAATTCTTTCTTTTCTTTTTTTTTTTTTTTACACTTTGAGGTGATGTGGGGTGGGGAGTGTGTGTGAGAGAGAGAGGAGCTGGGAGATGATGTGCAGTGTGATTGTGGAGAGCATAGAACCAACAACCCTCTGCTGCATGGTTAAAACTCCAGCCTGACACGTTCACACACACACACAAACACACACACGCTTGCTCATTGATACAATAAAAGCCTCAAGACAAGCTGTTTTACCACACAAGCAGGCACACAGACACACACATGTAGGTCAAGCCTGCTCTGATGAGGCTGCATATCCATCACATTATGTTTACACGTGCAGGGCGCTAATTACTTTAGCGAAGCTGCTCCGGTATTTAGCAATGCTGGTGCCTGATAAATTCAGGAGGGAAATGATTTAGCGCCCCATAATTTAGCATATGCTGCTGTTTACATAGCTAGCAAGAATAAATCTGTAGCGTCGTCACAGTTTGTGGTTTTAATTTACATGCCCAAGATATCAGCAAATGTTGCTGACCTTTGTTTGTGTGCGTGCGACCATAAATTAAAGTCTCCGCCCGCAAACAGATATTAGACGACCAAGCGGTGAGAGAACAACACTTTCGTTTTTTATCCGGTTTGGCGCCAAGCTAGCAAGACGTCGCACGTTTGCAGTTTCTTGTGACCGCACCTGTTTCGGGATGTTCTCGCCTCGTCATGACAGGTGGAGAAGGGGCTGTAGCTTATCAATGCCAACATGGCGTCTTATTTTAGGGACCGTGGGGACCGTGAGCAAGGCAGTGCCAGCTGAATAGAGGGCAGTCGCATTGTTTGGAAAGTTTGCTTCGACGCGTACGAAATCCCGGCCGCTGGCAATTTGAGAACGGGTTCTATTGGTCATGGGCCCAGCTTATGTCTGCTCAGTCTCTCCTTCCACTCTCTCCCTCCGCACCGTCGGCTCGACTTACCCGCTACCCGCTCGTCCGACTCCCGGTTACCGTCGTCTGAGTACCGGGCAAAATCCAGAGAGTCCAAGGTGCTGATGCTGCCTGCTCGATCTGTGGACAGACACAACAGAGTCAGTGGTGGGTCCCTAGCAGAAGGGAAGAGACTTGGTAACATACGCACACACACACACATTTTCACAACCCTTTGTCATCATGGAGCTCCATCATCACCACAGTTAAAACAGAGACAAAGCCCATGGGGGTGTTCTGATTAACGATGTGTCAGTATTCCTTTTTTAAATCAAATACACACACAAGTTCGCGCGCGCACACTCAGTCGACGCACATGCTCAATAATACGTGCCTGCCGCAGGCGTAAGAAACAAGCCCCGCCTTCTCGCAGCGTTTCTAGCAATCAGCTGACCAGGAAACAACAATCAGTTGCTAATAGCATGGCCGCCTCCCCATTTAAGTCCCTACAACAAACTTTATGAAATTAGAGCGATCTGCTGTCCACCTTGACGGTTAACATGTTGAGGAGCACTACCTGCTCCATCTTGGAAAGTGTCATGATATGACTTCTGTTATGATTTGGCGCTATGCAAATATACAGTAATTGACTTGACATCAGTGTGACAGCAGCAGAGGGAAAAGTTTTGAGGCCACCCAATGGACGCTTTATATATTACATGCCTAAACATCGCTTTTCTGCGTCTGTGAGGGAACGCTGACAATATGCTGAATGTTTACACCGATTACCGATCGTGCTCTCGTTTCACATAGCTGGATTTCCATGACCGCTCAGTCGGCGGTGTTAGTTTCTCAGCCTCAGCTATGCCAGTTAAGCAATTGTTGTGTTTGCAGTCTGATACCAAGATACAGAGGAAGGTCAAACCCCGCCGAGCCGAGCAGGGAGCCTTCAAATCAGGAACCGAAAGCTCAGTCATCAAGTTGACTGTGACTCAGTTCCCCACCAACACCAGCCAGAGTCGGCGTGGAGGGAGAAATCTCGCAGTAGCACAAAAGGTGGAAAGGGAGTCTTTTTTTTTTTTTTTTTTTTGCTGAACTACGAGGGAAAACATTTCACACGGACGGAAACAAAAAGTCTTTCTCCAAGCAAAGCGACATCAGGAAACCGAGTTGTTTACTGCCATTACTGGAAAGAAAAGGCGAACATAAAGCACGACACGTTCCGAAGGAATCAGTTTGTTTTTACAAAATTACACTGTGAAACTATTTCAGCTTCGTTTAGCTGCAGAACCAATGTGATCACATGGTCAGATCTCTGGTCATGCAAACTGAATGTACACACACGTAGTCTTGTGACCTGGTGTGTGCACAGTGGCCCTGTGTGTGTGAGATCTCGTGTGTGTGTGTGCGTGTGTATCCCTCACAGCAGAGAGGATACTGCTTGTACTCCCTGATCGTGCGTGATGCTATCTGCCGCCATCACAAGCAAAAATGACGGCATGGTCGTGGATTTCTGTGCAAGTGTGTGTGTCTGTGTGTGTGTGAGAGAGAAAGCTAGAGAGTGTATATTCAGTGTGCAAAGGAGGCAGAGTGTGTCTAATTTACCAAACACACTCCTCTCCCTGCCTGACCTTTGCTATTTCCACACCTACGGCTGCACAATCAGGACGAGGACAGGTCTGACTGTCCTCTCTTTCATGTGGTCCATCTGCTGGGACACACACACACACACACACAGACACACACACACACACACACACACACAGAGGGATAGAGCACATACACACAGAAGCTAGCACACCCTTGACACTGTGCAGATTCACTGCACGGACAGAGAGCAGTAAAAACGAATAACACTGCAGCACAGTAGCTTTTCGGACTCAGCGAGCGCGCGAGGACAAAAATAAATGACAGACACGAGGCTAGAGAGGAGAGAAAAGACAAGGAGCACAAGTAGACGGTGCTGATACAAGAGTTACAAGAGTTACGACGTAACCACCCAATGAATTGCTGGATCAAATCCATCTTGCAATGCTACAGATGACTTAAAAAGGCTGTTGCATTTTTGTCTGAAGGTGGATATAATGTCATCCGAGATGGAGACGGAGGCCGAAAGCACAGCTGTAGCCTGGACAACACCACAACAATACTCCCCATCGCTCCCTCCATGGCAGGAGGGAGTGAGGACAAAAATGTGGAAGTGTGATTAAAAAAGTGTGCCGTGGGTGGGAGGCTTTGCTGCCACCCACAAAGGTCATACACACACTTACACACACACACAAAAAGGAACCTGCTAACAACAGGCGGCCAGAGACTGAGGCCGCAGTGTAGACGTCCATCCCAGCTGAAGTGGAGGGAGAACATAGTCATGGAGGAGGGTGGATGTGGCAGCTCGGTGTCAAAGCCTCACCCAGCCATTAATCGCACACTTTCCAGCCAGCTGACCGACTAACCAATGGGAGGTGGGGATGGAAAACCGCCAAGCTTCCGGCACAAGCTTGCAAATTAGAAAGCTGGTGACAGAAGACTGTGGGGCACGTGCCGCAGAGGAGCAGCTGCGGAGATGATGCAGCATCACGGGGAACGCCATCGTTTCACCATAAACATCATCACGGCAGGCGCTCGCCCAGGTGGGAAGACTAGAATGAGACAATCAGCCGTACCTGTGTGTGTGTGTCGGTGTGCGTGTGTTGAGGCCACATGGCTCCTGAGTCAGTTTCAGTGCTGTCAGAACACACGGTGCTGCTCCACTCACACACTGCTCTTATCCGGCTGGATCGCATCGAGGGGATGCTTCATTTCACACCAGATCAGAATAATTCTGAGCCGTCAACTTGATGCTGGAGGTGATTCTGAAAAGGTCTGGAAACCTCCCTGTGGTGGAAGCCACCCCGGGGCCCTCCCATCAGCCGCTGCTGGCATGCTTTGGAGTATAGATCAAATCTGATTCTCACCCGGCAGAGGTTGAAAATATTTGGGACGTTTAATCTGTTTTTGACAGCTTCTCTGCGATATGGCAGCTCGGCATCAGACGGGCCACAGACGGAAAAATATTGACCCTGCTACGCTGACCAACTGGGTTTGAGAGGCCACAGTAACACACAGCGCGGTGTCATCGCCGAGGTGATGCGCGCCCCCCGAGCGGCCTGCTGGAACATTCAGATCACACACCTTTCGCACTGACAGGCGTGGATTTAGTGGCTCTGACTGACTGCCATCTGCAACACCTCCGTTACCCTCCGGCCTGTCGCCAGCATCCACCCCGAGGATGACAGACTGCCCGGCGAGGTGGCAGCTCCAATTATGGATAAAGCACAGCCGAGTCCATGTGCGGCTGGAATAGCAACTTCCTTCATTGATTTCTGATTCACTTCTGGACCCATATCACACATAGATCGCTAGATTCGTTCGCTAGCTAGGGAATAAAGTAGCTACATATTAAGAGAGAGGACAGCTGCGGCTTTGAAACAACGCTCAATATTTATCTTAACACTTTTTGTGTAAAAGGGCAGTTGCAGAGTTATTCCAAACGCACCCACGCATGGAATTCCACCCCGATAGGAATCTGCGTCTTAGACATTGACTGATGAGGACATCCACACTGTGTGCACTACTACTATATGCGATTTCCTCAAAGGGAAGCTGAGGCACTAAGACCTGTTTGTTCAGTGTGTTAACAGGAGGCCCAGAACAAAAGATTTCTCTTAAGGGCCGTTCAATTCATAGCCTGCACCGCGTCAAGCTAATGGATCTGGGATTGTTGTCGGAGATAAGGTGGCAGCTCGCCTATCTATATGGGTCACTGGCAGCCTCCATGGCCTTTCCCCCACAGGCCCTTGGCAAAGCAGAGCTCCTTTCACAAAAATACAGATGGTGCAACCACAAGATGTATTTGCCAATAATGGGCATCTTGCTAAACACATCATAAACACATGAGGATTTTATAATCCCATTGCACCACAGCCATTATTACAGCAGTAGCTTTAGTGCTCTCACCCATTAATCTACTGCACCTCCATCCTGCAGGTGCATCACCTGAAGGAGCAGCCACACCACAAACAGGGTGAATAGGATCCATTTTCCTGCTTATTTCTTGCAGTTAATGCTCTTTATAGATAATGCACCACATTCTGTCCACTGCACTCCAGTCCAGCTTCGCTGCTCGGCTACACTGAGGTAAACTTTAAAGGTAACATTACTCCCGCTGTGCTCTCACTAGGCCAGCGAGTGTGTGTGAGCTGTCACTGTGGAAACCATTTGAATTCTTCAAATCCACATCAACAACCCAGTAACTCTGCTGCACTATACCGTGGAACAATAGCCAGAATTTAACTGCAGAGGAGAAATATGTGAGGCATCCATCAGTGATGAAGCACAGAGCGTTAGTAAGCAAACAGGTTCTACATCTGATGTGTCCTTGAGCAAGGCACATCAGCACATTCATCATCACAATGTTTATGTGCTTTGATTGTATCTGACTTGTCCTCTGACCTCATAGCATGGAGCAAACACAACAGCCTCATAACTGACATTAAAAAATGAAAGAGCACAACTGATCAAGACGACTATTCCATGTGAATTCAGCTCCATTCGTTCCATCCTGGATGTCAGGAGCAGAACCCGCTCGTTATGCTTGGGCCCAAAGCCTCCCAGCAGGTGCTGCACGACCGAGGAGTGATCATGACATCTTAAGGTTGAAATTAACACCAGGCCACACAGAGAGCCACGGGACACACAGATACCAGACTGCAAGCATCTCCTTACTTAGTGGTCCTCCGGGTCCGAGCCCCTGGTCCTTGGAGGCAGGGGGGGTGCCGCTCTGCCGTTCGAAGTTCCCCGGGTTGGAGAAATAATCCCTCAGCCTCGGCAGCTCCCTGCCCGCCTCCAGCAGCTCCGTGTGGAACTCCAGGGCCGTGAGGATGTACTGGTCCCGCAGCAGCTGGGCGGCGATGACATCCACGGACACTCGCGGCTCCGCCATCGCCGATGTGGCTGCTGCCGCCCCCGGCGCCGGGATGCCTTCCCCGCCGCCTGTGCTCGTCAGGCTGATCGGCAGCGATAGCGTCGGAGGCTCCGCGTCCGCGGGCGGGGAGAAGGGGTGGCCCGGCGGCCCTGGCGCCCCGTCACTCGGACTCCGCTCCGTGTCGACAGTCTCATTCGGGCGGCGTTCAACCTCCTCCTCCGAGTCACTCAAGTTAAACGGGTTGATGTTAGCGGCCGCCATTACCGCGGAGGTGTTTCGCAGCCTCGGCTAGGCGGGGGAGGAGGACTTCTTCCTGGGTGGACACTAGCCTAGCCCGGGCTCCTTAGCCGCTCTGACAAGGGAGGATAAGTTAGGCCTCTGATTGGTCGAAATTGACGGACATCCTTCTAAAGCCCGCCTTTTTTATGGAATGCGAGTATTTGATTGGATGCTGATGAGCTAGAGAGGAAACACGGCGGGGTGGTTTTTACAGCTGATACGTCAGGTAGCTAACTTACCGGGAAAAAGAAATAAGAAATAATTTATATCGTGATACAAATAAATCAACATCGTTCAAAAAGATGAGACAATATATTCTAATAACACCTGGTGAGAGGTAGATAAATTGGAAAGGAAAACGTGCTACGACATGAAACGTCAGAACTACAATACCCACAACTCTGTGATTCAAACGTCAAACGTCAATGTCACAACAAGGAAGTGGATGCAATCAGCGGCATGGATGTGCCACTATTTCTCACGCTAATCTGCTTAGGCAGACAGGGACGAAGGTTTATCGCGGCACACACGTAGAGATGACCCCGGACTTATAGTCCGCAATCAAGCCAGACGTCATCGACACAGACAGGAGAGAAGAGGAGCAATCTACGTGGATGATAAGAGAGAATTCTGCCGGTTACAGGTGAGTGACAGGGAGGAACTCATTCATACTGACTTCAGAGAAACGTGCGGCTGGAATATATGGAGGCTGTTTCAGTGTGGACCCCTGCGCACTTCAACACACTATACTCGATAATTACTTTAATTATGTAAGCATAGTAATGGCTATTTTAAACGGACATGGATACATGGACATTGGCTATAGAGTAGTGAGTTTGGCATATTGAACAGCGTATGGTCACAGGATTATCCCGTCTTTCTTCTGTCTTAACCTGCCCCATGTGTTGACCTTCATCCTCACCCCCCACTGTTGACCGATCTTTTTCCCCACTAACATAATGTCTTTGCTCCTGTATGTTGTGCACAGTAGATATCCCAATTTGAAAAGTATCTTTTCCACTGAGGTCTTTGTCTCTATTCTGACAATTTTACAAGGAGCTTGGACCCCTCGCCAGTCTCCAGATGCGGATGATCATCTTTTTCCTGGTTGGACTGGCAGTCCACGTGGTTTTCTTTGTCTCTATCTTTGACATCTACTTCACCTCGCCCCTGGTTCACGGCATGACACCCCAGGTCACGCCGCTCCACCCCCCCGCCTCCAGACTGGTGCTGGTGGTGGCTGACGGCCTGAGAGCCGACAGCCTCTTCTCTGTCCTCCCTGACGGCTCGTCACAGGCCCCTTATCTGAGGTGGGAGATTCAGGAGTTGCATATTTTTGGGATCAAATGGCAAATATCCGTGTAATAACACTGTCTGCGTGTGTGTGCGTGTGTACGTGTGCGTGTGTACGTGTGCGTGTGTGTGTCCTGTCAGGCGAGTGATAGAGGAGAGGGGTACCTGGGGAGTGTCTCACACACGAGTGCCAACAGAATCGCGTCCGGGCCATGTGGCTCTCATTGCCGGCTTCTATGAGGATGTCAGTGCCGTTGCCAAAGGTGTGTGTGTGTATGAGCAACTACACATCATAAACACAGCTGGATTCATACAGGAAAATTATTACAACTGTCAGAATAACAACAGAAGAACTATGTCACCGCTTTTACATTGGTGGGATTTTGAAATGTTGTGTAATGTGCATTTTTGTGTGTGTGTGTGTGTGTGTGCGCGCGTGTGTGTGTGTGTGTGTGTGTGTGTGCGTGTGTGATCAGGCTGGAAGGAGAATCCTGTGGAGTTTGATTCTGTGTTTAATGAGAGCAGACATACGTGGTGCTGGGGCAGCCCTGATATCCTCCCTATGTTTGCCAAAGGTACACACACACACACGCACTCACTGTATTTAGTCTGCATGTTATATTTTTTCCAACTGCCATCCCTCAGGTGCCAGTGGGGACCATGTGGACACCTTCACCTACCACGCAGAAGAAGAGGACTTTGCCTCCACGGACGCCTCCCGGCTGGACCGCTGGGTGTTCGATGAAGTCAAAGTAACACAGGGGGAGGCGGTGCAGTCACAGCTCTAAGGAGTGAATAAGAAAGCTTATCAAAGACGTCTAATTCTGTCACCTCATCAGGCTTTTTTTCGGTCGGCAAGGACCAACTCCAGCCTGAGGTCCAGTCTGCACCAGGACCAGAACGTGTTCTTTCTCCACCTGCTGGGCATCGACACAAACGGCCACGCTCACAGGCCCATGTCTCGGTGAGCAGGAGCAGATGTGCCGCACATGGGGCTCATCGCCACATCGCACTGGCACCCGTGGCTGTGCAGTAATTCAGCCGTGTGCAGAGGTGCATGAAATTGGGTTTGTGTCTTACACAGAGAGTACCAAGACAATATTGGTCTGGTCGACGCTGGAGTAGCTGAAATGGTGGCTATGGTAGAAGAATTCTACGAGCACGACGGCAGGACAGCGTACGTGTTCACTTCTGATCACGGCATGACCAACTGGGGTGAGACAGAGATCAGAGATGCTTCGTCCCTGTGGGAAAGTACAGCTCACAGTATTTGTATTTGTACAGCTACTCCCTAACTTCTATTGTTCAATAATGTAACACTGTTATTTGAGTTATATTTGGATTTGAGTAATTGTATCGGTTTATTTACCACCATCATTATGGGTGGAGTCTCCACCTGGGTGAGCTTATAAAATGACCGATAGCTGAGAACAGGGTCACACCTAATTGGGTTTATGTTTTTGACTACACCTGCACGAACACAGATAAGAACAGACTCATACGTGATTATTGTTGATTTGAAATTTGTCAGAAAATAAACCAGCCAAGGACAAGACCGCCAGAACAATGGATAAGATTTGCCCTTAAGGCGTCTCAGTGGCTTTGAATAGGAGTTTTTGTCATCTATTTTGACAGAGCCATCTATTTTGTTAATAGAGATATCCGATAATATCGGCCCACCGATATTATCGACCCAATATTAGCATAAACACGTAATATCGGTATCAGTTTTTTTTGCTTTAAAACCGATAGAATAAAAACCAATGAAAATAAAATAATGCTTGCGTTCCACTGAAATAGTGCCTATGCGCTCCTGAAGCGTTTACCGGCGCACATATCGGCATCGACTGTTATCGGTATCGGTAAATTGAGAGTTGGGCAATATCGACATATCGGATATCGGCAAAAAAAACAATATCGGACATCCCTAGTTGTTAATTTAAGTAAGATATGGCCACTACAGTATGTCCTCTTTCTGCAGCACTAGCTTGTGAATGGATCTATTTGTAATGGGTGGTGTAGTTACTGTGTTTGTGTCTCCAGGTTCTCACGGGGCAGGACACCCGTCTGAGACTCTCACCCCTTTGGTAGCGTGGGGAGCCGGGCTTCAAACTGCCCAGAAGGTCACAGGTGTCCAGCAGCATGATGATGGGTACCTGCAAGGTATAAGGCTCCTGTATCACTCTCGGGCTTAGCTTAGCGTGGTTAGCATGCGTCTAACATCGAACACACACATCACAGGAAGCATCTCCAGTATAGTCTTCTCTGTTTTTTCCTTCAGAATGGAGGCTAGAGCACGTCCGCAGGGTCGATGTCAATCAGGTGAGACCCAGTTTTTATGCTCTGATGTCTAAAAGTATTTGTGTGTGGAGTCGACTGGCCAATAAGCACAGCGCTGAAATGAAGCTAGAAATAGACTCTCACAGAGCTTGACTCTTTACCTTTTGTCTATCCTCAGGCAGACATCGCTCCCCTCATGGCCTCTCTTATCGGAGTACCCATCCCCGTTAACTCCGTGGTAAGTGCCTTTAGAAAATACTCCATTTACCTTCGTCCTCTAAACCACCGTCCATCTGTGAGGAAAGAAAAGAATGGTGGGAAAAGATTGACTACACATAACTGTCATAATGCAATCCTTGTGTTGTTGTTGTGTATCTGTTAACAATGTTGTGTGTGTGTTTATGTGTTGTAAGGGTGTGTTGCCAGTCCTCTACCTTAACAACTCGGAGCAATTCAAAGCAGAGAGCATGTACACAAATGCTGTACAGATACTGGAGCAGTTCAAGGTGAGACGACATGCCGCAAAATATTCTGAGTGTAGATGGTTTGTAAAGCACCGTGCACAGTGTCTCCATTACTATGCGATTTGTCTGTGTGTGTGTGTGTGTGATTGTAGGTGAAAATGGCTCAGAAAAAGGGGACGACCTTATCGTGCCTCTTCACTCCCTACCAGTAAGCACACTAAACCAGCCCAAGTATGAGTGAGAGCAGCAGATTCTAGAATGTCGCTCCCTCCATCTTCATCTTCCTCCCTCCACAGACTGCTGACCGAGTCCAAACAGGCCGAGTTCCTCCACCAGGCCAGAATCCACATCCAGCTGGAGAAGTACGAGAGCGCTGTGAGTACCTCGCCGTTTCTATCGCCCGATTCCGCCCATTCAATCATTGAAGAATCCAATTGACCACAGCCTCAGTAAATAAGCAGCAGCTCAAGTGTGTGAAAGCAAAGCTAATTTCCCGTAGCAATGCTTTCTCACTCCTTTGTCCACCATTTGTTTATTTGTTCCACGTAATCATTGAGGGTCTTTGCCAGGACTTCAGGCCATTTCCTCAAACTGGATTAATTCTTTTCGCTCCATTACCTTGATTCCCCTGCTGAACCACCCTCCTGTGCACGTGTGTGTGTGTGTGTTCAGATTTCTCTGTGCCAGGCTCTGGTGTCCCGCGCCCTGGACGGCCTGGTCTACTACCACACCTACGACAGATTCTTCCTGGGCTGCAGCGTCGTCCTGGGATTCGTAGGCTGGACCTCCTACGTCGTCCTCGTCATCCTCAAGACGCACACGGGCCTCAGCAGATCCTGGAGTCAGAGCAAACAGGTCAGAGCCTGCTCCCTCGCCACCCTTCAGGCCCGAGAGAACATATTTCAGAGAGGTGTGTGTCCCGCCAGGCTCCCAGCCGGGCCCTGCCGAGTTTGTGTGTGGGTGTGACGGCTGCAATCAGTGTGTTCCTGCTGATCCAGAGAAGTCCTGTGACCTACTACATCTACTGCCTGCTGCCAGTGCCTGTGTGGTACTCTGTCCTCAGAGAGTGAGACACACACACACACACACACACACACTCTGAAGTTGTATGAATGGAGGGATGAAGCACACCGATCATAACATTTGAATAATAAGGCCTCTTTCCGGTAGCGGTTGTCTCATCCGGGTCTGGCTGCAGCCTTAATGAGATTCTTTGAAGTGCTGTTGTATCTATTCACGGTTTCCGTCTCCGAAATGCAAATGTGCGAATGCTGGACGCTGTGCAGTGTTTCCCCTTTTGATACCAGAGAAGAATGAGAGGAATGATTTTCATTTGAAGGTCTGCCACCCTGACAGATGTGATCCGCTCCGCTCCCTCTCTGCCTCTGTGGAAGTGTTTGGGCTATTTGCTGCTGGTGGCTGTTGGGGTGGAGCTGCTGGTATGTTTGTAATGTGAACTCCCTTCCTCCATTAAAATCACAATGATTGAGAGTTTTTTTCCACTGTGGAATACACACAAAGTGATGGCATGAAAGCAATATGAAATCCAATTTTTCCAACGACCCAAAATCTTGGAGTGCTCCTGCTCTTCAATAATGAGGAGAGGCGATTTCACTGCTGGATTTATAACGCTTTTCATAAATCACCATCAAATCAAAAAGTGCCAAAAGTGGGAAAGCACAGATGGACTTGAGTTAAAAACACCTCGTTGACTATGTTTTCATGTTCAATGTTTCTGCCGGTTCGGTGTAAAACGCGATGAGCGCGAGTGATGGTGCGTTTACGGACCTCAGTGTGCTTTTGCTGCCCCCAGGTGGTGAGTTTCTTCCACCGCGCCGTGCTGACGTTGGGGCTGGCTGTCCTCGGGATGTGGCCGCTCCTGGCTGGGCTTTATGACAGGGCCAAGGTGAGGCGCACACACACACACACATACATACATACAAACACACACCTTATCTGTCAAAGGGTGTTCCCAGAGGGAGGATAGCTCCAGGAAAGAGCAGAACAATGTCAAATTTCCTGACAGGGAAAGGAGGAAGGTGACGAGCATATATGGACAGTAAACAGAGGAAACCTGGAAGGATAAATATTTGCTTTCCTTATTGGAAATAGGTGGTCTGACTAAAGCTAAATGTATTTAAAGAGTGAGACTCAGTTTGGCCTATTTTCTGATTTGTCTACAGTCATTTGAATGTGATTTGTTTGCCTCTAAACGAGCCTGGTGTGTAATTATCTGCGTGTTTGTGTGTGTAGCTGCGTTCAGTGAGCTGGCTGCTGGGCTGCCTGTGTCTGGCTGCCTTTCCGCTCATGCCCGTCGTGGGCAGAGAAGCAGACATACATCTGGTGTGAGTTCCTCTATTTGCATTTGAGTGATTTGACATGTTTACCCCGGCGTGACTCGCACATCCTCCTTCAATCAACGTTAATTCCAATCATTCTCATGGTTTTGAGTATTTCAGAAGGTGGACATGATACACAAATCCAATATCATCATAATAATTACACAATATCTCCTCCAGCACCTCTGCAGGTCTGCTCACCCTCTTCACCTCTGCCTGCTTCCTCTGGTCGCCACGGCAACGAGCATCGCTGCAACCCGGTGACAGGCAGCAGTTTGTTTGCCAGGTACCCGACTGCCTCCAAACACACACACACACACACTCTGCAGTGCCTCAGCCGCTCCTCAGTCCTCCCCCTCTTCCCCCAGATGCTCCACGTGGCTGTGTGTGCCTTCACCCCGGCTCACACACACTCCAGCCTGCAGCAGAAACAGGGGCTGCCGCTCCTCAACCAGATCATCAGCTGGACCACATTAGGTCAGTCACACTCCAGATCCATGGATGAAGTAACGGATCGATCGGAGATGGGTTTCCTGGGGACAGGCAGGGACGATGTTGCGATCATCTGGCTTCGTCTCTCCTCGCTTCTCCTCAGCCTCGTCCATGCTGGTCCCACTGCTGAGCTCCACTCGCCTCTTCCATCGGCTCCTCAGCGTCCTGCTGTCGCTCACGGCCACATACCTGCTGCTCAGCACAGGGTCAGGCACCACGTCACGCTAACAGGCCTCCTGCTGTGCCTTACCACCACCTCTCTTACATGAGTGTGTGTGTGTGTGTGTGTGCCTCTCTCTCTCTTGCCCTCCTCAGGTCAGAGGCCCTGTTCCCTCCTGTGTTGGCCTGGTTGATGTTTGCGTGGATCAATATCGAACAAGAAGCTCTGCTGGCTCAGGGGATCTTGGGCAGGCGTGAGGTAGAGCAGCGGCCATCTTGCCGCCACACTGATGTTAGCAAACCTAGTATACTACATCAAACACACACACACGCCTGAATCTGTATGCTTCTTGTCTCCAGCTCTCCACCATCAGCTTCTCCGAGCACGTGGACATCACCAACACGCGACAGCTCAAGCTGGACGACATCAGGAGATCTTACTTTTTTGTATCCTTGTTTTGTGCACCGAGCAAATTCTGTGCCTATGAAATTGTGGCGTCTCTTCCTTGACGCTGCTTCCCAAGGTGTTTTTTATAATAACGGCTTTCTTCGGTACGGGAAACATCGCCTCCATAAATAGGTACGTGTGACACACGTCTGTGTGCGGGAAGGTATTTGAATATTAGCTGTCCGGACTGCAGTCGCGCCGCTGATGTGTGTGATTTGCGTAGCGGAAGAGGAAGGAGAGGTGCGAGAGTGTGTGTGCTCACCCTATCCTCCTCCTTTGAGATGCTGATGTATGCAGCATGTGAAAAGTACTCAGAACATGGTTCTCTCTCTCTCTCTCTCTCTTTCTCTCCATCCATCCTCCCGTCTCCAGTTTTGACCCGGCCTCAGTCTACTGCTTCCTCACCGTCTTCAACCCCTTCATCATGGGCGGCCTGATGATGTGGAAGGTAGTTTTCAGCAGCTGGTGCTTCTTTCTGCTGGGCCTGATTCTGGAAGAAATGATTATCTTCACCTGTGGTTAATGACAAAATTAGAGAGATAAATGGGAACGTGTGGATAAACTGACAAAAATCGCACATAAAACATACACATTCTAAATCTCCACAAGTATCTATTGTTTTACTCAATGACCTGTCTATTGGCTGTAAATTAGGACTAATTATTATATTATATATTATTATATATTATTATTTATTATATTATCATCATTATATTATTATTATTATATTATATATTATTATAATTTTGATGCAAGCTTTGTGCTTTTTAATTGTTTTAAATCGGTGTTGTTTTGTATGTTTTGTTTCTATGTCTGTTAGGCGACCTTGAGTGTCTTGAAAGGCGCCATATAAATAAAATGTATTATTATTATTATTATTATTATTATTATTATTAAGTATAGCTAATTATAGCAGGTATCATTAATAGATTTGCCCAGTGTTAGTTTTGCTAAGTATAAGTATGAGATATAATCATGATAATGGCCTGAAGTTCTAAGATCTGGAAGTATTTTATCTACAGTGCTCATATCTACATTTAGTTGTGCTCCAAATGAGGTGGACCTTGTTGCTGCTCCCCCTGCAGGTCATCATCCCTTTCATCATGGTGATGTGCACCTTCGAGACCATCCAGGTCACCACGCAGCTCTCGTCCAGGAGGTGAAGTCTCCCTGCAGACCGCGGAAGAGATGTGGGACTCTCACGTGTTCTTCCTCATCTCATCCCTCTCTCTCTTTCTCTCTCTCTCCAGTTTGTTCCTCATCGTCCTGGTCATCTCCGACTTGATGGCCCTGGTAACCACGTCTCCCGTTGGCTCAAAGCGAGACACGTTGATTCGTGACCGCTTCTGTTTTGGCCTTTTCACTCCATCCTGACCCGATTTTGACTTTTGTCTCCTCAGCACTTTTTCTTCCTGGTGCGAGACCACGGGAGCTGGTTGGACATTGGCACGAGGTGAGCAAAGAGGTTAACGCACCCGATTAATAAATAATCGCGCTAAACCAAGACACACACACGGCTCCACGCACTCCCTCTGGTTGTGTCAATGTTGCAGCATCAGCCACTACGTGATCGTCATGTCCATGACCATCTTCCTCATGGTGCTGAGCGTGGCCACACACACCCTCACCACACGCAAAGTGGCCCTGTGGAGGAGACCCAAGATGCACTTCCCCTGAGTGTGTGCGCGTCTGGTTGTGGCGTAACCACAACGGGATGTGAGTCTGAGACGCCACTCTTTACAAAGAGCAAATATTGATGAATGTTTTTTAGGTGGGTATTGACATCGTTTTGTGTAAACACGTTTTGTATCGATCGCCCAGTGAAGTGGTGCCCGGAGGCTCTGCTGCTGTCCTGTTTGATTTATTTATACCGGTTTAGAAATCAGATGTGGTTTTGTTTGTTTGATTTTGTACTTCTCAGTGATTTGCAGGGTACCAGTAGAGGTTTTGAGTAGAGGGAAGGTTTTTTTTTTTTAAGCCAAACGGCTCTCTGGGCCGTCATTCAGTGCCAGTGTCTAGATGCTATTTATTTGTTAGGATCACTGTATCTGCCATATGAGCCAAGGACAGGGAGGTAAACCCTCTTAGCTCCCCGAATAACTGCTCTAAGTAACACAGTTCTACGTAGATCCACTATTTTAGTGATGCCTGACTGGCTGGATTTAATTCTAATTGTGACATTGAAAAAATGTCTCGTGTTCCATGAAGTAAACTGCGGAAATGTTCAGAGGTGTCGCGCTATTCTGGCGATGACCACGTCCTCTCTCGCCCGCGCCCGGCTTTATTATGGTCTGTCCTCTGTGGTTTACTGACAAAAGCACTGCGTGTCAGAGGGGCTCTGTCAGCCTCTGGCCAGTTTAGAGCGCCGAATAAATCTCACGCTGCTCAAATGATGTTTCGGTCTCTGTCTGTCTAAACTGTTGGTTTCTGTGAGTGTGGAGAATAGTCTAAACAAAACTTGTGGTTTGAGCTGCTGGTGGGCTAGAGGGAAGCGGCATGAGAGTGTGTTTGTGGCTGCGCAATTCAAAGGAAGTAGAGGTGACTGCACACACAGACACACACAGACACATACGCACACACTCACAGACAGGAGCACATACTGGGTAAAAGGAGCTGAGCATCATCGCCAACACGCTGGGTGGTCGGTCCACGCTACATCTGTCCAGGTAAGGTCGTCGTCGCCGCCGCCGACACCACCGACACCACCCAGGGAGCTGCACATACGCCATCTTCCTTTGAATTATCAAGAATATTACAATCGTCAACATCTACATTATCCTCCCTTTCCAAGTTTGTGTGTATGTCAGCCGTAACCTGTCTGGTTTGCACACACACCCTCTTCCACACTCCTCGTCTTTTGGGGCTGTATTTTTCTCTGTTTGTAAGAGTGATGGTTTTTCATTTCTGCGGTGCTGTGGCGGACCTCCACTCTCACTAGGGGTTAATAAAGTGCGTCGTCTCTGCTGCTGCCCAGCAGCAGCGCACTGGCTGCAGTGATGAGAAGATGTCTGGCTGCTCAGGAGATAGGGAGGGTTGGAGTCTGTCAGCTGCTGCTGTTAATCTGCATTTACAAACATTTGCATAAATATGTATGTACATGATGGATTCTATATACTACATTGATAATATTTTGTCATATATACTATGACATACTACATGTATAACATACTTCATAGATGAAACAATAACACTACCATACACATACACTATGTGCATGTATATATTTATATACACACATATAAATACACACGTGTCTATATGTACTATATATATGTATGTACAGTCTGTGTGTGAATAGATGGACACTAACACACGTACACACACACACACACACAAATATACACGCATGCACGTACGCACACACACACACACACACAAATCTTTTATATTTGTATA
>OMPJ01041478.1:0-22424 GCA_900312935.1 Carapus acus
CTATATACGAACAGCAGAAGCTCATGGCGCCATCACGCAACGTCTCCGTGCTCGTAGCCTGGACATGAGTTGGCTGTTCCCCCTTCGCTTGGACTGAAACTTAAGTTTTTTTCCTCCCTCTCAAAAAAGTTAGCAAGAATCGGCTCAGTGAGTCTTTGAATATGAAAGCCACCAGGAAAGCAGTCAGCTGGCCCAAGCAGCTCTTTCACTGAATCTACGTGAGACGTGGATACTCGAAAGCAGAGAATCATACTCGGCCTCATTCCCGGGTAACGCACACATCCAACGCAGACCCTGGCGAAAAGAATCTCTTTCTCTCTCTCTCTCTCTCTCTCTCTCTCTCTCTGTCTCTCTCTCCTCCTCTGTCTCTGCCCCCTTTCTCTCTCAGGCTCTCATAAACACGGCCCCGATACTTTCCCTTTACACTGTATTGGAATTCCAAATCCCCAAGAATATATTTTAACGCTGTATCTCAGCAGTAACCCAACAAATACACAACACCCCCTAATGTAAGGATGAACTGTATTTGAAAGTGCTGTTTTATAAATGAAACCCACACTGCCGTTTGTTGTATGATTGAAAGCCAATAAAGCTTTAAATCACCATGAACCCATACGACCCTCAGCGATACCAAAGGTGCTTGCTGCTTCATTTGTTTTTTTCTTTGCATTCCACCATGACGCACTGATGCTACAAACAGGATATGATACAGGAGGTTTATTGCAGATTTGTTAGATTATCCATGAATAAATGCTACAATATTATATGTTATATAGATATTGAAACTTGAACACTGTTATTTGAACACTATCATTTAGTTAATGCAGATTAGTTATTTCGCTTGACAGAAATCTGAATTCAAAATAATTAAACATTGTTTTGAAGTATAATGTGGTTGATACAATTCCAAAAATAACAAAGCAACCAGCCCCTGTCAAGGCAGAAGGACAAGCTTCTGAAGAATAATGAAACCTTTAACCTGTATAACATAGTGACTCGTATTGCTTTTTAGACAACATGTAAACTTTTTAATCATTGAGGCTGAACCTTAACCCTAAATCAGAAATTGGATGTGTTAACCTGTCTATTTCAGTAATTTTTTTCTAGATTATGTCACGTGTGTGAGATAAACATGTGATGCAAATATTCAACCCAAAAGTAAGTAAGGAGACACCTCAACCGGTGGCAGTCGTGTAATACTATTACTGTCCTTACTACAAATGTCAAATGAAAAATTGCATTATGAAATATCCAGCATGTTGCAATCAATAATGTGGAGACACTCTGACATCCTGAGAAACCTTTGGAATTTGAGAGACACAACGTCATTAGTGGGTTAGATTTTCAAAATGCCAGCAATCTGCCATTACACAAACATGATGGATATTAGGTAGGTAGGTGGGTGGGTATTTCATTCATCCACTGATTTGATGATCCAGGAAATAAAAGGCTCCAGGAGCTCAGAGCGATACAGGAATTGAGAAGGTAACCGGACAATATACAATATGCAATCGAAAGATCGTTTTGCAGTTTTGTAGTTGTTTAGAGTATCGTAGTGAGACCTTGAGGATAAAACTATGTTTGTGTGGATCAGGTCAGCTGATCGTCTTTCCCCTTAGAGATGACTTCAGACGCCCACTTGTGTGTGTCAGAGCTTGTGTGTGTGGCAGGGCAATCATCAGAACAAATGCCTTCACCTTGACTAATTTCAACAGCAGAGTGAAGCGCTAACAATACATTTCTCAAAAAATTTCCCATCATTTATACCACATCAACCTGGTTTTCTACCTCTGCGATGTTTCCTCTTACCACAGTGAGGCCTGATGTGTCATATCAAGAGGTCTGGTGAAATATTTGGCATCTTAGCAGCCCACAAAATGACACAACAAACTGTTGCTCAGGATATCAGACTAGTCCACTGACCTTTGCCAGTCTCGCTGCTCGTTCCTCTGTTGCTGCAGAATCACGTAACCCGCGCTGCTCCTGCTTCCGCAACCAAACGTTCTGGCAAACTGATCCCTGCCAAATAACCCCCCGTCCCCCCTCCCCTCCCAACATTTTCGCAGGAGATGTTAGAAAAGCATCAGGAGAGTCTTAGGAAACAAAGGGAGGCAGTGAAGTACAGACTGAAGAAACTAGCAGCCCGACAGTCAGAAATCACAGTGAGTTCAGCCTGGACGTCGCTTTTCCCCGAATTTCTCTGGTGGCGTCAGTCACGTTTTGGCATTGATGCTTCGTAAATGCTTGTGACTCAGAGAAAGTCGGCAATAATAAGGCAGAGCATCATAAGGAAGTACGAGGAGATCCAGGCCGTCCTCCAGGAGGACATGAAGTTAACCCTGTCCCACCTGGAGTCGGAAGAGCGGGCCGCCGTCACCGCCCTGGATGGACTCATGGACCGGAACTGTTCTCTCATCCAGGAGATCGAGCAGGACCTGGCCAGGCTCAGCGTGGTGCTGGACCAGAAGGACAAGCAGCCTGAGACACCGGTGAACCCAATATTTTATCTGGGACATCTCCAGTATAGTCTATCAAGTTCATTTTTGTGTTGATGGATAAATGGTGGTGAAGTTTGACCAAATCAAGATCTGACCTGACTTTTTTATTCTGTCTGCTACTATTCCTTAGTCCCTCTTTTCCTATTCCGAGCAGCAAGACGTAGAGATGAAGGACAGGTATGGACCCAAAGTCCACGTCTCGCGTCTCAGGCCGTAAAACAAGCAACCAGTGCTGACCACAGTTCCATGGGTGGTTGTTGTGTCCTTGTCTCTGTCCACGCCGTGGTCCCCGCAGGGTGACGGACGTCCTGAGCAGGACGGACCCCAGCAGCGTGAGGCTGGATGAGGTCCGAGCCGATCAGATGCTGAGTCTCGCCAACAACATGCTGCAGCTGATCCGCTCTCAGACTCCTGTCGCCAGGAAGCTAGTCAACAGCTGTGAGTGCTCACACACACACACACACACACACATACAAGTGTCGCATGGTTCTAGATGCTGTTGCCTTTTGAATCTGCTTCTGATAATGTGCTTGAATCTATGTGTCCAGACTCCAGCGAAGCTTCTCTCGATCCAGACTCGGCCCATCCAAAGCTGATCATCTCTCCAAAAAGAGACAGCGCCACCTACACAGACACCTGGCAGGAACTCCCCGACCATCCCGGACGCTTTGACGCCACCCTCAACGTCATCAGCGCCCAAGGCGTCAGCTTCGGTCGCCATTACTGGGAGATAGATGTGAGAGGGAAGACGTACTGGGAGTTGGGCGTCACGTATCCCAGCATTCCTCGCAAAGGTAGCGCTGAGACCTGCTGGCTGGGACGTGGATCAGAGTCCTGGTGCGTGGAGTTTTTCGATGGGGAGTACACGGTGTGGCACGGAGGGGTGCCACGCCAGCTGCCTGTCACTAGATCTTTCTGCCATATTGGGATCTTCTGCAGTTTCCCTGCCGGGCTAGTGACTTTCCTGGAGGCAGACAGCATGATTCCATTATTCTCTTTCTGTGCGGGCACTTTCTCGGACTGCCTCCACCTGGCTCTGTGTCCGGGCCACGACCACAACGGCGCCAATGCCAAACCCATTGCCATCTGTAACCTTCAATCTCCTGCCAGTGATTCATGTCTATTAACTCCACGGGAAAAATGAATTCGTTGCCAAATACAACAGTGCTATGTACAGAAAGGTCAAACCAAGTCTCCTGGTGTAAAAGAACATATTAGTGAGGATTGTAAAGCCATTTATTCCTAATGTGATTGGTGCTGCCACTATGTCATAACTGTAAAGTGAATAAAACATTATTAAGCACATTTTTGAATATTGCAAACAATATCACTGTGCGGAGTCCATTAATGTAAGAGATGGATGGATGGAGAACTACATTGGTTTTTAATCGTTTCCACGACAAATGTGATTGCACTGAAGAGTTTACTGGTACTCTGATTCGTTTCTCTTTTTGGGCCACATTCTGTTTCTCACACAAACTACTCTTGCTGATTTTGTTTATAAATCAGTCACAAACTCATTTGTTCATGCACTCATTTCCTGGATCCACTGTATTGAATGCAAAACAATTAGGGGGGTTTTGTACACTTTTGTGGGGTTTGTACACTATATCCGAAAACAGCCGCCAACTAATTCTTCACTGTTATTCAGTGAATATGTTCCCAATGATATGATTTAGTAATGTAATGCAACAATATTCACAATTCATCTCCAACATTTCCAGAAAAGTCAAGCAAGGTACAGCTACAGAAACAGCTGCCACACAGGGACACAAGAACATCACATTTGCTGATCTGCACAAATTTATCCCAAGATGATCCTGGTGTGTGTGTGCGTGGGCTACGTGTGTGTGCGTGTGTGTGTGTGTTGATCCAAAGTCTCCGTCTCGAACAAACATTCAGCTCTGTGCAAACGCATGTTCTGCAAATACAGAGAACCCACATTGCCTGCTGCAGGTTTAAACGGCAAAATGAAGTCAATTAACTCAATTTCTCCCTCTGGGATGTTAAACCATAATATGTTTTGTATCCTGCCATTTGTTCATCACAGCTGGGTGACAAGTGAGGGGATTTCCTTGCAAAAAAGTAACTCAAAGCACAATGTAATTCAAAATTGCTCAGCTTCGCAGGGGCGAGTGGAACACTGACAAGACAAAGGTTAGTGTACACAAACCTTTAAAAAAGTCTCACCACACACTGTATACACACACACACACCCTGCGTCCTGCCGTCCCCTGCCATCATGAATCTGAAGCTCCTGTTCCTGTGTGTCTTCTTAGCTGTGCTCATCATACCAGCCGAAGTATGTATATTGTATTCATTTTACTAAATCAACTCAGCAGCAGGATGAATTAGCAGATGTTCTTGTGCTACATTGTCACCTCTTTTTTTTTTTTTTTTTTGCCCGATGCTCTCCGGTAATGATGTTTCGATGTTTACTAGGCGAGAAAACATAAACACCATAGGCACAGACATCATCACCATCCTCATCATCCTCATCATCACCATCATGATCACCACAGCAGACCTGACAGGAGGAGGGGGAGACTTGAAGAAATACTGAACGGTGAGTAATTCTGCATTTTACCTTCTTTACATCATTCATCAACAATTTGAGAAGAGGAGAGAAGCTGACAAATCTTGATGTTATCTAAGTGATGTTATCTATGTCCAAGATATTTTCTTCGCGATCGTCGATGGTAGCGATGACGAAGAGGACGAGGACGATCACACAGAGTGGCTTTATGACCTACAGGAGCCAGAAGGTGAGACACCCCCGAACCGGAGGTGCCCCACCAGCCTCCACGCCCAACAAGTTACAAGCAAGAAAATGTATAGCTTGATTTATATTTCACATCTCAGGTCGATGCAACCCAAACCCCTGTCTTCACAATGGAGTATGCGAGGAGAAAGGCAAAAATAATTTCAAATGTGACTGTCCTGAACCTTTCAAGGGGAAGAAATGTCAGAGAGGTATGGTAAAATAAAACAAATGTCTGAATGGGTTGTAGTAAAAGCTACAGTAAGTTGTTGTAAGAATGACTCATTATTTCTGAAAGTGTGTTTTTGTTCTGGATTTGCCAGGTCCCAAAGTTTGTCGGAGGGGCCGCTGCGGACGCGGCGAGTGTGTGCTGACCTCTGTTCCCCCTTATTACGAGTGCAAGTGCAAGGAGCCCTTCCAACCACCCAACTGCAGAACAAGTGCGGCGCTCTTCGCAACCAAGCCATGCAAGTCTTCATCAACTGTCAATGTAATATTTCAGAACAGTCCAATTCATATATGTACCCATGTGCCATCCACAGTTTCACTGTGCGATCCCAACCCGTGCAAAAATGGAGGCACATGCGTCCAGGAGGGCCGTGACTTTGACTGCCAGTGTTCTGTTGGGTTCAGTGGGCAGTTCTGCCATGTTGGTGGGTAAAACATGCAAAATCTTGCTCCTTCTTCATCAATCCCATGTGTACCATTACGCAAATATGTCGTGTTTTTTATCGACCAGGTCCAAACGACTGTTTCGAGGACGATGGAGAGTCGTATCGTGGCAATGTGAGCGAGACTCACCGTGGTCATGAGTGTCTGTACTGGAACTCTCACTTCATCCTGGACCGAGGCACCGACCCCTTCAACTCCTTTGAGGATCCGGAGGGACTCGGTCCTCACAACTACTGCAGGTTTGGCCACACGTTTCACCTCTACTCATAATTGCACTGTTTCGATTTCTCAAGCCACTCTCACAGGGCAGTTTGTGACTTTATTGGCTTTATCAGTGTCTTTTTCAGGGATCCGAATCACTGAAGTATTCTCTGTTTTACTATACACGCTTACGCTCAGGTGGAACAAAGTCATGAGGAGACAGCAAGTGAATCCCTACAGTCAAGATGAACCAATTAATCACATAGTGCAACTTCAGAACACATCTAACTTCTGCCGTTGTAAACTTATCCCCGCTATCCCCGTTATCCCCATTATCCCCATTTTTGATGCTTGAGGACCCTCAATCAGTTCAACCATCAATGCATGCAGACATTTTGACTGTTTTACATTTTCGGACTAGGTTGAAAGGAATCCCTTGGGATTTCTGGGCCATCTTAACCCTAAATGCAGTATACGTAATGAAATCACATTGGAAGCTGCAAGATGTTCCAATATACTTGATGTAATTTCTCTCAACCCTCTTTTTCTCTGCGATGTAGAAACCCAGATGGAGACTCGGAGCCGTGGTGTTTTTACAGAAAAGGCCATAAGCTGCTCTGGGACTACTGTGACGTGATGGAATGCTCCGAGCCCACTGGTCAGCCTCTATTTCCTCATCAAACTTTGTCCATCTCTGCAGCCATGATCCTGTGTTTAATTCTTTATTTCCAGATGCGCCAACCACTGAGGACAACATGACTGCGATGCCCTGTGAGGGTGCAGATGTTCCCACCATTTACCCTCCAGCTCCAGATGTTACTGCAGCTCCCACTAGAGCTCCAGTTGTGACCACTGCTCCTAGTCCAGCTCCAGATGTTGTCAAACCTCCAACCGCACTTCCTCCGGCTCCCAGCGTAACTCCTTCTGTCGCTGAGCCCGAGCAGTTCTCCACCTGTGGGAATCCACAACCAAGGAAGGTCTATTTCAGAATCTACGGGGGTCTGAAGGTCACCCCGGGGTCTATACCTTGGCAGGTGTCCCTCCAGGTGAGAAAGAAAGGATTCAGCGGGCCTTACAAACATATCTGTGGAGGAGTTCTGATCCAAAGCTGCTGGGTGCTGACAGCAGCTCACTGCATGTAAGCACCAACACGAATGTGGACATACAGTATGTGGTGTCACGAAGTAAACCATGCCGTGATTTGACCGATTTGTGTTGGGGCAGAGATCCTCTCAACGACATGAGAGTGGTTGCTGGAGGTTTGTCTCTGGATGAGGACGAAGCCACAGAACAAACGTTACCGGTCAAGCAGGCGATTGTGCACCAACAGTACAGGGAGACGACTTCTTCTGTGTCCAACGACATTGGTAAGCAACTCCATAAACAGCAATTTGCATTCTGATTAATAATTCTCATTAAGGGGATTTCAGGCCCACAGCGACAGTGCTGGTTATGCATATGTTTGTTTGTTTAGCTCTAATCTCCTTTGTTTTTCAGCCTTACTGAAGTTGGAGGGCTCCAATGGAGTCTGTGCCAATGAGACCCAGTTTGTGAAGACAGCCTGTCTGCCTTCTGCCGCTTTGCCTGATGGGACAGAGTGCACCATTTCTGGCTGGGGTTCCACCGAGCAATGTGAGGCCCAACACAATCATAAGCCTCTCCACTGATTTCTAATGAACATGCAAACCTACCTGACCGCATCTGTTTCTCCCTGAAGTCGGCACCTTTGTTTCAAATACTGTCGAATGCACATCCTGTCTTTCAGCTTATGGTTCCAACCACCTGCTGGATGCTCAAGTGCTGCTGATTAACCAAGAAAAGTGCTCTGAAAACCATGTTTATGGCAATGTGCTGGATCAGAGCATGTTCTGCGCAGGATATCTTCAGGGAGGCGTGGACTCCTGCCAGGTGAGGGAAATATCAGAACCGGAACTACAGATTCAGAGTGCACTCGTAATTATTGAATGAGTAATTTTAAATTCTGTAATCAATGAATAATTCAAAATAAATTATTTTGAATTATTCATTGATCATTATCATTATTTTAGATAATGATAAAGCAATATAATTAGAAATAATGACTATTAATTACAAATATCTGAATTTGTGAATCTTCATTGCATCAGGGGATCAAGAGAATAAATTGTGTCTCTTTTTACCAATGTTGATATTGAAATACAATTTAATAATTTTTGTCCAACAAATTGTTGTATTTCATGTTTAATTATATTGTACTTTATTATATGTCATGTTTGATTCACATTGTTGACATCAGCATCAATTTTCAATCCTATCTATTGATCAATTCACATGTGAAAGTCTCCATAATATCCTGTGCCAGTTTTTCGTTCTGATGTCTTTCCTCTGTTTCTGCTGATGTGTCAGGGCGACTCTGGGGGCCCGCTGACCTGCAGGCAGAATAATACTCATGCCATCTACGGTTTGGTGAGCTGGGGGGACAAATGTGGCCGAGAGAACAAGCCAGGGGTCTACACAAGGATCACCCACTTCGTGGACTGGGTCGAGTCAAATATTGCAGCAAATTCTTAAGCCGGCACCCAACATCCTACTTGACAATATCCATGGCAGTGTTACAAAGGAGCAAAGCCTCTGCAGGCTTGTAAGTGTTTAGTATTTTTGGCATATTTTGCTGCATTTTAGGTGTCCTACGTGGTTCCATTTGAAGAAATCCATTTGGAGAGAATTTCCTAGGTATTCTCTTGTGAAACAGCAATTATCAGGTTTTATTCCAAAATTCCCTCTGAGTACTGACCTGTCATATTTTTGCGATAATCAAATGCAAGATTCCAATGGGGTGACACACAAGTGTCAATTGTTTTGTTATTAGATATTTTGAAACTTGGAAAAGTAAATACTTTATGTCAAAATAAAGATGGAGGATCAAGACAAAATGTGAAAATGACTGTACCTGAATGTTTATGAAATTATATGAAATCCAAAATTGTCTCATTCATACCACTTCATTCACTGTGACATTTATCACTGTGTACAAACACAGATATATCTGCTGCATATTATTTATTGCTGAGGGATTTTTAGATATATTATTTTGCAAGATGCCAAATTACTTTGCCATCATGTGTGGAGGTAAAGGTGCCAAGTAAACAAGGAACAACATCGCGATTTACACACAGGTCACATATTTACCAACAGCAGTACTGTACATCTTTTCACACGAGAGAGGGCAGAGGAATCGTGGGGGTAAAAGAATGAAACTGATACCACTCCTAAAAAGTGAGTGAAAGACAACTTAAAATGTGCAATTGACAATGAAAAAGTAGGAACACATCACAGTTTTTGGGTATCTCTTTTTGTGTTGTAACCACCATGTCTTCCATCTCATAAGAGAAACCCTCCTACAATCCCAAAAGCAATGCAACAGAGGCGATACAAAAAAAAAAAAGAAAAGTGACATTGCACAAAACTGCAAAGAAAGGTTAATGCCAAATAATTCATGCAGAGACAGTTCTGAATAGCTATTGCTGTAACCTTGCTAAGTACACTGACTTATCATGTTGAGTGGGCAGGTGAGTATCGTCCAACGTCTGGATCAGATTACTGCAGTAAACACATTGATTTGTTGTTTCATCATCGCCCTTGATTTCTCCATTCTCAAAACTTATTCACCACCAGCCTCTGTGTTTGTGTCCCAGTCCCAGTGCTCTTTAATGCAGAACAACGTCAGGGGCTGTTTGTTCAGGCCCTTCACGTCGATGCAGGGGTTAAACAAGGGATAGAGAGGCTCTGCACACTGCACGGGGAAGCTGTGGAGCAGGGTCATGGCGTCTGCATCATAAAAGGACAGCTCCCCCTTCTGGAGGTCCGCTAACATGCCCAGCTTTCGTATTTTCCTCTCTCCAGTGGGCAGCGCCTTCTCCTGGGTACCGTGGCAGGCCAGGTACTGTCCGTCCCCATGATAGATGCACCAAGATGTCTGGTTCACTCTTTGGTTATATGATATGGTCTGGTCCACTGTGTCTGTTCCAATTTGAGGTGCGGTAATAACACCAATCATCCAGTAGGGTTTTTCCTGGACGATGACCTCCCAGTAGCGCTGACTTGTCGTAAAACTCTCCTGAGCTAGGACGCTGTACTGGGAGTCGTACGGCTGAGTCCCTGCAGGCTCGCTCGAAGGCTGTGTCCTCCAGTACACCTGCTTCTTGTCCTGGGACACTTCCAGTTTGGGATGGGCCGTCTTGGAATCCAGATGAAAAGAGCTCAGATCTGTAAAGAAACCTAGCATTCAATCTTTGACAGCACTGGGCCAATAAGCACTGTGGAATTTCTTGACGTATTTTCTTACATGACCACATTCTGGGAAAATGTTGAGACAGAGCTGCTGAGAGGTCGTCCACAAGCTTCTCTGCTGTCCTGAGCTTCTCTGGCTCACACATGGCCCTGTCTACTGTCTTGACAGGCGCTAAATCCAAAGGGTTGCTGCAACAGAGGCAAGACAGAATGAGAGAAAAACCCTCCACCGATAAGGTATTGAAATGAAGGCATGAACCAACTCACCCAAGTCTGTGTGCTGTGATTTGCTGTTACAATTGCAAAAGTTATTGTTGCAGCATCCGTAGGGTTAATCAGCTCTATAAGACATAGTTAGAGATGAACTAAACTCACCTTTAGAAATCGCAGATCGTCCATCTCCTCCAAAAAGGATTTGCTGGAGGCTCTGAGGCTGTCGATCTCTTCGATCTGGGCCTCCATGATGGCCCGCTGAGCCTCCAACCACTGGGTCATGTGCGTCTCCTCTGCATCGGCGATCTGCAGCATGAGACGCTCGTCGCCATCCAGGACGAAGTGAAGCCTGCTGTACTTATCTGAGATTCTCTCTCTGAAATCTGCCGCCGATTTCTGAGGGAACGTTTAACAACACATTAAACACAGTACAGCAGCTTGCGGGGGTGAGAGAAAGGAAGCAAGAAAGGAAACAACCTCGCAAATTGCATGGATTTTTGTTTGGATTGTACCACTGTTTGTGTATACAGTGACTCCAAATCCTTGATGGCGTGTTCTGCTTTGCTTCTTCTCTCCAGCAGCTGATGCATGGTGGTCCTCAACATACTCTAAACACACATATCAATTGGCGCAGAGGGCTTATATAACTGGTGCAGAAAGGTAGGAGTCATCGAGGCAGATATTTAATGGAACGTTGATGAAAGATTAAGTCAAAATATTCGCTCACCTTGAAATCTGCTGTGGCTTCATGGAGCTGAGATGCTTTGTGGTTTTTGTGCGTGCCGATCAGGGCGCACAGGCAGCACACGGGCACCCTCTCCTCCACGCAGAAGAGCTTTAGCTCCTCGCGGTGCTCCTTGCATTTCAGAGAAAAAGGATCTCCAGTCACCTCCACCAGTGTATGCTCCTTCAGCGCCGACCTCTGCTCGTGCAGCAGAGCGTGAGCCTGGCACAGAGAGGCGTCGCAGGTCAGACACGTCCTCACAGCCACCGAGGAGGTCTGGATGCAGTGGTCGCAGAGAACAGTTGAGGTTGGGACTATTTTTGCATTCTGTGGCTCTGTCGATGGTTGCCTGCTGGCGATAAAGTCCATGATTTTTGCCTGGAGGCCGGTGTTCACCTCCAGCGTTAGGTCAGCGGGCAGTAGGGTCCGACATTCCGGACAGAACAGAGGTCCCTCGTCCCAGACTGTCTGAATACAGCTGAGGCAAAAATTGTGTCCACATTGGAGTGAAACAGGCTCCGTGAATAAATCTTGGCAGACGGGACATTTTAACGTCTCCTCCATGATATCCATGTCTGTGCGCGCACAGGTTTAGGCTCTCTGTGCTCAGTTTGCTGTTCTTCCTCTTCATCAATGTTTCATTGACCTTATTTGGCATGGAAGCAGTGCTCGTGTGCTTCAGCGTCATATTACCAAAGATAAACTGATATCTTCCTTTCTGCAGAGGCAAACAATTAACTCCCAGGAGACTTCACACAATAGACTGGAGGAAAATGCATTATGTATTTTACCACAACTTATTTTCACACACACCCTCACGAAAAAATAACTGTGTAATATTTTGCAGGTTGTACATACTCTGTATTTGCTTCTTAGTGGAGGATAACAACACGCTATAAT
The DNA here is from genome assembly GCA_900312935.1 of Carapus acus. Classification (NCBI taxonomy): domain Eukaryota; kingdom Metazoa; phylum Chordata; class Actinopteri; order Ophidiiformes; family Carapidae; genus Carapus; species Carapus acus. The sequence goes on from OMPJ01041478.1 coordinate 12,239, forward strand.
ATGGATGTATTTATAAATGTGATTTGTTTACAACAATAAAAACGTAATGCAACTCATTCCAGTGGCAAAATACTTCTTATATAATGCTATATGTTGTGTTTTTAAGAATTTCATAATTCTACATGCAAGAATTAATCATATATGCACCATATGTGGATGATCCGGTTCACCGATTGCACAATATACTGCTGTTCTACTGCACAACTATGTATGTGAATGATTAGTAATATTGCCGGTAATTTTAAATCTGGAAATATTTACCTAAACAATAAACAAAAAAAGCAAATGTACATCAAACATACTGACAATGAAAAACTAAAATGATATTTCGTTACGCGAAGTAACGCCTCACACGTCTGTCTGTTTTCTTTGTATCCTCGGCGCTTTCCGTAGTTCTACTGTACGCTGGCGGCTTCGTAAGGTGTTTGCGTACGCATAGGTTTTAATGGCTAGCGTATCCATACACTGTGCGTACACTCTGTTAGTGAATCGCCTCGCATCCCCGGTCACCGTAATCAACGTGGTGTTGTGGATGTGGCAAAGGCGCCGCAAGTGGACCTCACTCGCAACGTGTCGAGGGGCTGCCCACTACTGAAACAACCACAATTTTATTGTATTTTCACTCTCAACGGTATGTATGTATGTTTCAATAAACACCATGTGCTGTCAACGTGGAAGAAACTGGCGGCTTAGATAAGCAGTTAGGTGCTTTATAGTAGCCAATGCTACCGCACTGGAGCTAGCCTCACTCTGGTTGAACTTGACAGGAGTATGTATCCCTGTGTCTTCTCTAATAGATGTTTCCCCTGACTTTGCTTTCTCAGTCCCTACTCTCTTCTCGAATTTAAATCAATCTCGCGATGTATGTCAGCATGCGAAAATCTGTGCCCATGTATGTCGGGTTTGTTGATTGCACCCAGTGGCAGAGATCCAGCTAGTGCAAAAATACTTTTCCTTGCTGTATTGTTGATGTGTTTCATTCAAATGTCGCTTTCAGTTTCGCTTTTCAATCATCCGAAGTCAATGGGGACTTGAAGTTGCCGTCAATTCCCCTTATTTCATCCATCTTTAGCATCCACCATCGATATTATTTTTGTTTTTATGGAATCTTATAATAAAACTGGTGTGTTTGGCACATAGGTTGCCTGCTACACTTCAGTGCGGCTGCCCATGTGTGTCACGTTATTTAGTTTTCTACATTTTGAATATATTCGCCCTGGATAACTCAAGTTTTCTTTCCTCATTCCGATTCCACAGGCATCACTGCCATGTTGTCAAGACTGGCCTTGTGTGGTCGCCTGCCAGCCAGGACACCACAATCAAATGTCTGTCCCATCTCCTATAGAACATATTCCCAAACAAAGTGTAAGCGGAAAACTCATGTGAACTACTGTATATCTCAAATGTGCAGTGCAGTAGACGAAAGTATTAATTTGAAATTCCCTCTGTTATTACTCGCAGTCTCACTTCCTCGTCCACATGGGAAGTCCTTTGTCCTACGCAGTGAGCTAAAACAGGCAAAACGCATCGTGGTGAAGCTGGGCAGCGCAGTGGTGACGCGGGGAGATGAATGTGGTTTGGCCCTTGGACGTTTGGCCTCCATAGTGGAGCAGGTGATGCCATGTGATTTTGAAGCAAATAGATAAGAACATAGGTCCTTAATCACATTGAGTATAGAATCTGACCTGCCCGCATCCTTAAAATGGAAATATTTTGATTTTTTTTAACTTATCACCACCAGGTGGCTGTGCTGCAGAATCAAGGTAGGGAGATGATGATCGTTACGAGCGGCGCTGTGGCGTTTGGGAGGCAGAGGCTGAGACACGAGATCCTTCTGTCACAGAGTGTCAGACAAGCTCTGCATTCAGGGCAGACCCAACTTAAGGATATGGTAAAGAAAACAAGACTATAACTTTGAATTTGATGAGTTTTGATGAAATTACTGGAAAAAAATATTCATCCAGATGTAATTTCAATGACGATTTCTGCAGTCAGTTCCAGCGTTGGAGGCCCGAGCCTGTGCAGCTGCTGGACAAAGCGGTCTGATGGCATTATACGAGGCAATGTTTACCCAGTATAGCATCTGCACAGCACAGGTATGGAACATGCAACACCCAGAAAACATACAGAAAATGATCTGACTGAAATTTGTCTGATTAGGCAAAATTTCTCTTCACAGATCCTGGTCACCAACCTAGATTTTCATGACGAGCAAAAGCGCCGCAACCTGAACAGCACTCTGTGTGAACTCCTGAGGATGAACATCGTCCCCATCATCAACACTAATGATGCCGTTGTCCCTCCACCTGTTCCAACCAGTGATCTTCAGGGAGTTAATGTGTGTACCGTGAGATGGGATGTCACTGACAAGATGCCTCATTCTCACTGACCTTTTAAATTATGTCTGATTTATCTCACTCTGGCCGTATTTAGTTGTTGTGTTGGGCTATTTTTAAATGTTATGTCAGCTTATTTTGCACAAAATCAGTTCTGCTTTGACAAAATCTGTTCTGGCATGTTATGCATTGATGCTGCCCTAGAGATACAGTGTAGTGCTCGTGATGTTTTTTATAAAAATTGTCAACGTTTCACACATTTTCCGCAGATAAGTAATTTATTTGCTCCCGACATTGCTTTGAATATGATACAAGTGAAACGTTTAAGTGATAATTTTCCTATTTTCTATTCTGTTTCTGCCTGTGTTTCAGGTAATAAGCATCAAAGACAATGACAGTTTGTCTGCACGACTGGCAGTTGAAATGAAGGTAGACCTCTTGATTGCCCTGTCTGATGTTCAAGGTGAGGGAACAATCAGAACAGATTTTTTCACATGGAAAATCTGTGAACATTTAGATTAATGTCATGTCATAGTTTAAACTTTAACTTTCTGGTGCAGGTTTATATGACAGTCCTCCAGGAACAGATGACGCCAAGCTTATTGACACATTCTACCCCGGAGACCAGCAGTCAATCACATTTGGCACCAAGTCCAGAGTTGGCATTGGTGGCATGGAGGCTAAGGTTAGTTATTTACTTTTGTTTTGCTGAATCTGAAACTGGAGTATTCTAATGTCATCTCATCTGAATCAGGTGAAAGCCGCCCTTTGGGCCCTGCAGGGCGGCACATCCGTCGTTATTGCTAACGGCACAGACCCCAAGGTCACGGGCCATGTCATCACCGACATTGTAGAGGGAAAGAAGGTTGGCACCTTCTTCTCTGAGGTCAAACCCGCAGGTGACTTTGTGAGGTCAAACTGACTGAAAATATTTGCGCTTTTGACAACGATGTGTCAGAGATTTGTATTTCGCTGCTCAACCATTCCTCTGTTGTGTTGTTGGTAATCCAAGGCCCCACTGTGGAACAGCAAACTGAGATGGCTCGACAGGCTGGCAGGTCTCTGGCTTCCCTGCTCCCTGACGAGGTTTGTATCATCCCTTAACTGAATTTCACAGAATGGACAACAATTTGCCTTTTACCACACTCAAATAAGAAGATACTGTTAACCGAAGTTCCTCTTAACTCTGCTGTATTGGTATGTTTTTTCTTCCAGAGGGCAGAAATCATTTGCCGTTTTGCTGAGTTACTTACAGAGAGGAAAGATGACATTCTTGGTGCCAACAAGAAAGACATGGAGTTGGCAATGGAATCTGGTAAAAAAAAAAAGGATATCATATCATCACAACCGCATGCAGTCTATCTTTTCTCAGAAAATGGCTTCTTTCAGGTAGTTTCAGATGGCTTCAGATAGTTTCAGTGTATTCACCATGAAGTGCAGAACTGCTCTCCGCCTTATATAAATTTGATGAAATAACGCTATACAAATTCAGATCCCATTCTGAGAGGGCTGCAGAAGTTCAGTTCAACTTAGTTCAATCTTCCTTCCTCAGTGTCGTTGCCTCAGCGTCCTGAACTGAGATGTCTCTGAGATGTGATATAACATACAGCCTTGAGATATAAATACTATGTACAAATGATGAGTGCTGTTTTTGTTTGTCGCGCAGACGTTAAATATGATAGCAGGAACTTGATATCAGGTTCTCCAAGAGCAGAAATAGAAAAGTCTTGAGTCTTTTATTAGGTATCAATTACCTCAGTTTTCCCTTTTGTCCCCTCCCAAACTTATGGTCTGATTACCTCATTTGACCAGAATCAGAGACCAGAAGTGTTGAATCCTAGATAATCTTATGACAGGATACTGGCTGTGTCCCCTGTATGAAGGAAAGTCTCTTAACTCCTCAGTAGAATGCTGCCTAATTGTCATTTAAATTTTCCATAGGTCGCCTCTCCCAGGCTCTGCTGAATCGCCTGAGCTTGTCATCGTCAAAGCTGAACAGTCTCGCCATTGGCCTGCGTCAGATTGCGGTGTCATCTAGGGATAGCGTTGGACGGGTACTGAGAAGGACCAGGGTCGCCAACAACCTGGAGCTGGAGCAGATCACTGTCCCCATTGGCGTCTTATTGGTTATATTTGAATCTCGACCTGACTGTCTCCCCCAGGTCAGTGTACACATGTACATAAGGACACGGACACATTTTGCATTGTGGGACTCAAAGCAGCCCTAAAAGTGCCATTTGCAAAAATGTCTCCTTGTTGTATCTTTGACTACAGGTGTCAGCTCTTGCTATTGCCAGTGGAAACGCTTTATTACTGAAGGGGGGCAAGGAGGCCACCAACACCAATACAATTCTGCACCAGCTTGCTCAAGAAGCACTGTCTATTCATGGTGTAACAGACGCCATTCAACTGGTAAGAGTGAAATCACTACCAAGTTTTTCTCATTTTCAGCAGGAAGTTACAAAACCGTTCCCATGGTGAGGATGATTCTATTTTGTATTCCTCTTAAATCACAGGTGAGCACACGGGAAGAAGTTGAGGATCTATGCAGACTAGACAAGTTGATTGACTTGATCATTCCAAGAGGCTCCTCACAGCTTGTCCGGAACATCCAGAGGGCAGCAAAGGGTATTCCTGTGCTGGGCCATAGTGAAGGGGTCTGTCATGTCTACCTTGACAGCGAGGCCAGCATTGACAAAGCTGTTGATGTTGGTATGTAGTGTTCTGATTTAATAGGCTCAGGCTTAGCCGCATTGTGCAAAATGTGTTGCTGTGTGGTGTCCTAGAAATACCTCGTAATACCGGTACTTGGCTACAGACGATTTGAATTTTTTCACTTGTACAATATCATGTTTTAAACAAGAGGTGTACTTTCTATTGTAATTCATTAGATACTATACAATTAGTCACTAAAGCTACCGTGTTTATTTGTATGCAGTTGTCAACATTTTTTGTCGTTCATTGTAGTTTTTACTTGTTTCAACAGTGAAAGACTCCAAATGTGACTACCCAGCAGCATGCAACGCCATGGAGACCGTTCTCATTCACAGAGACCTGTTGCGAACTCCTTTATTTGACCAAATTATTGATATGCTGAGAGCAGAGCAGGTAAGAAATCTGAAGTGTGTGCTACTACGTGCCTTTCATAGAGGGCTAAAAGGATTTTTGTCAGGATTAAGAGAGTTTTAACTGTATAACTGTTGAATTCATTGAAATGCTAACCCTCAACAGTGTTCTCTCAAACTAAATCCTTCATAATTCGGTTGTCAAATACTTTCACTCTTTTCGGTAGGTAAAGATACATGCTGGCCCAAAGTTTGCATCTTATTTAACATTCAGCCCATCTGAGGTGAAATCCCTGAGGACAGAGTATGGAGATCTCGAATGCTGCATCGAGGTGGTGGATAGTGTGCACGATGCTGTGGACCACATTCACAAATATGGCAGCTCCCACACTGATGTCATCATCACAGAAAATGGTTAGAGTTCTCTCCTTAGCATTTAGAATTGTAAGTTGTTAAATGTTGACTACGTAGCAGTTTATTCCTTTATAATCTTTTCCGCAGAGGAGACGGCTGAACAGTTCCTACAGCAAGTGGATAGTGCCTGTGTTTTCTGGAACACTAGCTCTCGATTTGCTGATGGATACCGCTTTGGTCTCGGTAGGCACCCATTAGACAAGTTACTTTTTCACTCTTTTTGACGAAACCTTAAGCAAATTATTGTAGAATATTAGGATTTGGATTTGGAAATTGATTTTACCTACAGGAAGAACGTAGTGCAAAATAGTGTAAAATGTTTTTTATTAACTTGTTGAATATTTTCTTTAGGTGCTGAAGTTGGTATAAGCACAGCGCGGATTCACGCCAGAGGTCCAGTGGGTTTGGAGGGACTCCTCACCACAAAATGGGTCCTTCGTGGGGAGGGACACACTGTGGCAGACTTCTCTGAGCAGGGCAGTATGAAGTTCCTCCATGAAAACATCCCCGTACCTCAGAGGAACCTTAACTGAGCCCACAGCACAAGGCCACTATTCATTTAAAGATGTGGATCTAGCAGGTGTCTACTCAAACTTTATTCTTGGTGCATTGCTCGCAGGACTTGGGATTTTTCTGGAATGTCACCGTCATGAATTGATATTGCTGCCAGAGACATTGTGTTTGAAATTGACCTTTATGTTTTTTCAAGACACCTGAATTCCCGCATTTGTCAGTATGTGCATAAATGTTCACAATACCGTTTACGTAACCCTGCATTTGTTTACATCGTAAACATCAGGTTATGACCCGCATTTGTGAAAGATAAATTTATTACAATGCCATTATTTTGTCAGCGTTATTGCTAACTTTCACCACAGAAACCAAAACATACTTTGTACACAAGCACACAAAAGAGGAAATGTAAACACTTAACATCATGATTTTTATATCAGCAGTGCCAAGGCCAGATGTTGATTTTGTGAATTATATCTGTACTTACAAAGTCCCCCTGGTGTTTTTCAAGATCGTTATTATCTTTGACGCATCTGCCTCGGCTTTGCTGCTCCGTTCCCTTTGCAGTGATGAATAAATAGTGTACAGGTCTGTTTTTACGATTTTGTTGTGGTCATTAAATATTTTTGTAATTTTTCTTTTTTCTGTTTAATCAAACGAAATCCTCACGTTTTTCAACATAAGACACTAGCGACCAAAATATTTTTTCACAGAATAATTTCATTTCGCTGTGCACTTGTGTACATTACGGTACCGGATATACGTCATCAGCCCCGCCCATTAGGGGTAGTGCTGCTGTCTCCTCACTCCCGGAATCGGGGTGCCGGGCATTTAAGCCGTCACTCTCAAAAACACATTATGGCAGGAAAGTCCCATACCATAGTGGAGTACTTCGGCGGGGATGATGGATACCGCTGTGGTTACTGTAAAAACGAGAAGGGAAACTTCTCTCATGGTGAGTGTGTCGCAAGACCTGTTAGACTGTTAGGAGTCGGTACAATCTCTGTTTCCTTTAGCCTTAGCTTTACCGTGATGGAGATGCGTCTATTTTCCAGAGAAACCGGTCAACCTGTCCATCTGTGCGTCTGATCGAATCGCTTATCCTCGGCACATTTATGAAGACAAATAAATTCAAATTTGGTTTATTCCTCAGCCACGCATCAGAGGTACCACGATTTATGTTAGCTACAGTTTTAGCTCTTAGCATCTCCTTGTCCCCCCCTTCAGTTGTTCAATCTGTTGAAAGCAAAAGAAAAAGCGTGGCTCTATCTGTAGAAACAAAAAGTAAACAAGTCAACAACCTGTTCAACAAGTAACCAAACAGCGACAACGACACCATCGAGCAAAGTTGTTGTAATGCCATATATTCAGCACATATTTATTAAATCTGTACTCTTGCCTCGGTTGGGATAAAGCTGACTTTCATGAGCTTTCCCCTCTTTCGTGCAAATGTGGGGACAGACTTGTTGGGATGGGGGCAAAGGCCTCGCTGGCACCCTGCAGCTGTCCCTCTCATTTGGGTGATGTGACACACACCTCGGTCAGGTATTTGGGTCCGTTAAAAACGTGTACCATTCTGATGTGTTTTCACATTTTGGTAAGTGATACGCCCGACTGATGTACACAAACGATGTGTTGACAGTCACGCAATATGTTTGTGATGGTGCAGTCGCTGTGCCTTATCTGCAGCTGAGCCATGAATGAAATGTAAAGACAGATAAGACCCCAAAACAATCGAGTTACAGATGAAAGTTGACAGGTTTGTCAAGGCATTATTCCATTACAATTTGTCATTTCGAATAAGAGCATTTTGGACAACGTGCTTTTAGGCTTATAAATAACCTACAAAGTTAAGTGTACAGTGCAAAATGAGTGTAGATGAAATTTGGGAATATCAATGATGGACTATGTCATGAAATAAATGGTAACCTAATTTTGAAGCACAAAACAAGGATAACATATGAAAGTGCCAAAGCCGTGGCAAATTAGACAATAAAATAATAAAAAGCATTTACCTCAAACAATAAAAACACTAGAAGTATATTTTACTTTCTCCTTGTCTGACTTGTTGAGCTTGTTCTGCTACATCTCGCTTTCAAGTTAACGTATGTCGTGGAAGACACTCACCTGACACCGTTAACACACTTAAGCATGCAATGTTATTTTAGGCCTCAAAGGGTACAAGTCAGACAGTCAGAGGGAGTGCTAAGTGGTCTGTGTGTGTGTGTGTGTGTGTGTGTGTGTGTGTGTGTGTGTGTGTGTATCCTCTTTTGTAAGCAGGGTGTGTATAATACTTACGTAGCCGTCGCCGAGTGGATTGAGGTTAGAGGTCATATCTGCGCACAGGGCGACAGTCCCGTGGTCAATGAAATTTTGATGAAATGAGGAAAGGGGTCATGGTTGCATAATTTGTGAAACCACATCACCAGCATACAGTCATTTGTTAAACCACATTGTAAGCAAGATTGTCACAAAGGGGACAAAGACCGACCTAAACTTGACCTTATGTGTCATCACATGTGGCAGTTATGCAAATTTATTTTGCCTGTGTTTTCGGATAGAAGAGCGTACATGTGTGAAGAACATACCAACACGATTGGGGTACCAACAGAGTTGGTATGTTCCTGACATCCTATATCTCTTCAGAGCGAACTCAAAAATTTGCTGTTCTAAGTCATAATGCACATAGATGTAGATTGGAATGTAACCAAGGCGCTGAACATGTGATTAAGGTCAAATTTTCACACATACTTCCCAAATTGATTAAATATCGCCAAAGGTCATGGCATTTGTAATCGAAGAACTGGCAGCACTTAACCTTAACTAAAGGGATTAGAACCAAAGCATACACACGTTGCTCAATATGCCAGTAAGTGGCAGGCTGTGTGCACCAGCACACGCAAGGCTCATGTTTGTGCGTGTGTGTGTTTTGGCTCCTCTCTCAACCTGTTCACTGAACCATGTCTTAAATGATTAGTCTGCCGCAACAGGTTCTAAATCAGTGTATTCTAAGTAAATCAGGGTATCCTAATATTGTATAAAGGAAATAACTGCCTTTTTAGCTTAAAAGACTTCACCAGTCAATTAGTGAAAGACGTGCACACATGTTATAAGTTGTTTATGTTTTGGTTTCCAGCACCTAATGGGTCTAGGTTGACTTTGGCCTCAGAGCAGGCTGATTGTGTGTGTTTGGCAGCTTGTGTGTCTGATCTAAATGTGGTAATCTGCCTAACATGACTTCAAAAGGCCTAGTGGCAGGTAGATTGCAGTAAAGAGAGAGTCTGATTGAACATGTAGTCCCGTAAACAGTCACTTTGTCACTTAATGTTACCCATGATAGGTTTGGGATTGTGATTAATAGAGAGGATGTGAAAGGAGAGTGTGAAACCTCTATTTTGATTATCGCATCCTTAGTTTTTGCTGCTGTGGGGACAGACGCACCTGAAGGGAAGCTGAAGAATGGCTGCGCGTTAGTGTTTGTGATGCTTTTCAGTAGAGATGTTAGCATAAAAATATTAGCATAAATATTAGCACTGATATCAGCATAAAAATGTAATATCTGTATCGGATTTTTTAGCTTTAAAACTGATAAAATAAAAACCGCTAAAAATAAAATAATGCTTGCGTTACACTGAAATAGTGCCTATGCGCTCCTGAAGCGTTTACCGGCGCACATATCGGTATCGGCTGTATCGGTATCGGTAAATTGAGAGTTGGACAATATCGGCATATCGGATATCGGCAAAAAAGCCAATATCGGACATGCATACTTTTCAGCCTCAATGACAGATGTGCATTATGCATTCAAATTAAGATGTTATGTTGTGTGCAATAACAAATATGATTTTCTTTACCAAG
>OMPJ01041479.1:0-19750 GCA_900312935.1 Carapus acus
GGTTTTCTGTTGTTTTTTTATTTCATTATTATTTTAACCGTCGTCTCTGGTGGCCTGCCTGCCTGCCTGTGCTTGGTGACTGGTCATTTACCATCCACGCCCTCCCACACCGTCTTATCTCTCTCTCTCTCTCTCTTTGGCGCTCTCGTTCTGGTGTGCATCTTGTTTTCTTTTGGGTTTTCTTTATTTTTTCTCAGTTGGGTTAACTGGTGGTTGTGCGTTTTCCTTTTTAAAAATCTTTCGGCCTTTCCCTCCCTCCCCACTTCCTCCTCTTTCGACATCACATTGGACATTTTGGTGCGCGCACATTTTTTCGTGGCATCACCTTTTCGTTGCCCCTCCTCCCCCCCTTTACACTTCACTGTCGGTGCTGTGGTTGTGGTTCTGGTGTTGGTGGTGGGTACTGACCATATGACTGTTGTGAACAATGATCGACAAACGCTGATTACATCGTGTCGTGTTTTACATCATCGCGCGGTTAGATGATAAAAATACGACTTCCTCCGTGTTATCAGGCTCCTTGGATGCCGCCTGTGTCTCACAATCGCCATTTCTCATCTCATCGCGTCACCCACTGTGCAATCAGAAAGTTGGAATCTTGGGTTTCCAGCCACCTCATCTGTTTCTTGCCATGAGAGGAAGGGGGGAGAGAGAGAGAGTGAAAGGAAGAGAGAGAAAGAGAGAGAGAGGTTTATGGCCAGGTAGCTCATGCTATCCTCTGGTTTGCCGCATTGGAGGAGGGGGAGCCAGAAGAGGAGGAGGAGGAGGAGGAGGATTCAGTGTTGCCTAGCAACAGGAGGTAGCCCGGTTATTTCTTAGTCATAAAATGTGTCATTAAAATGGGGAAAGAGGCCCCGGCGTGCAGCACAGGCACCGAGGCCGTCTCGGCGTAACACGCACCACAGATGGGGGGTTTGTGATCGATGGCCGCCACCATCACGTGCCTGTGTACGTGCCAAACTGATAGAGCTGCAGAGGGTTTTTCTGTCCCATCACAAACTAGGATCAGTCGATATCAGCGAGGCCCAGAACTGATGTGTCAGGTGACCCAGCAGCACCAGGATGGATTTTGAGGGGTGAGGGCAGAAATGCAGAGGGACTAAATTTGACTCAGCATTCCTGAGAATCCAAAGACGGTCGGCCAGGGACGTTTCTATGTCCGCAAGCGGAATGGAGAGGAGGAGAAGGAAACGTGCGAAGGAGAAGCTGTCTCCTCTGTAATGATCTCAGGGAATTTCCTTCATCCTCTCTCCTACTCTGCTCGTATCACCTTTGCTAGTCCTGCAGCTGTCAACGTGTCAGCGTTGCTCATAGTGGGGTCCTGCTGCTCTGAGATTCGGGGCAAATCAGATGATGTGCACGAGGCAGCGGTCAGAGTTTAGGGGGAAATTCATTTGATGTGTTTTCATGAACTGACACTTTAGGGGCATCTATTATCTTGCCAGCGCCAAAAAAGAAACATATTCATGCTCATGAGAGAATGGTGGATGTACTGTATGAGTGTGTGTATGTGTGTGTTGTCCATGTTGTCATGTTGTCATGTACCAGAGCACTGGTTGATGTGCTTTGCTGGTGGACAGTCATATGTGCTGGGTCTCCATCACATGATATATGGACGGACACACACTTGTTGGGAGTTTGGGGTCCTGGGAGCACTAATGTTGACTTACAAGCAAGCTGATTGGCTGTTGCCTTGGTTGGTGTTTTTTTTTTTGAGTGGTAAGTAATGGGAATTAATCCAGAAACGCACCGTGTTGACTAAACCAATAGACCGAATCATCTGTGAATGTATGGTATGTATGAGTTTTGTCAGTGTGAATCAAGTGTGTGCGACTGACAGATGGATGTCAACGTGTTTCTCAGAGGCAAATTGCGCAAATTTAGCCACCTTTTGCGAAGGAGAAGCACTGATCTTTACTTATTGGGTGCCTCATTCGGCTCCGAGGCCTCACGCGAGCCCGTCACCTGCGCACGCAGCCTCTGAGAAACGCCGCTGTGACGTCAGTGCGTAAATCTCAGGGATTCACGCTCAGAATGAATGGCGCGAAAATTGTCGTAAACATTGATGCCATCTTGTTTTTGTTTTTTTTATCGTCCTTCCTCCCGCCGTCATGACGGAGGTCGGTCTGTGTGAACGCTGAGACGACGACTTGTTTTTGGTCATTTATGTATCGGGTGTGTGAGTGTGTTAGGCGAGAAAGTGCCGCGGCGTTACCAATACACCTCCCGCAGTGAGTGTGTGTCACAGTGCTGTACATGTGTGCGGCAGTCCCGAGTGCGTGTGTGACTGTGTGCGTATGTGTGTGACGACGGCCCTGACGGCGCCCTCTTGTGTCAGCCCGCAGTCTGCGTCTGAGTCCGTGGGAGAGCAAGATCGTGGAGCGGCTCATGACGCCCACGCTGTCCTTCCTCGCCCGCAGCCGCAGCGCCGCCACCCTCCTCAACAGCAGCGACTCCCGTGAGTGTGAGGCGCCATCTTGCACCCCGCCGTGTTCCCGTCACTCTCTCACTCTCTCTCTCCTTACTCTGTCCCCCTCATGCTCTCCTCCTCTCTGTCGCTCTTTCCCTTTCTTTGTCTCCCTGTTCTTTTCTGTGTCTCTGTCTTTTATCTCTTGTCTTCCTGGGACTCTGGTGTCTCCCCTCATCCTCCCCCTTTTCCATCTTTTCTGTCCTCTTCTCCCTCCCCTGTCGTTTTCTCTCTCCTCCTTTTCAACCATCCATAATATTCTTTGTCTTTCAAGCTCACTTTCTCCTTGTCTTTTGTCCTACACCACACACTGTTAAGCTCCCTTTCTCTCTGTCTGTCTCTCAATTTTTCACATCTGACTTTCATGTCACTTTTGACCTCTCTCTCTTTCCCTCTCTCTCCCCTCTACTCTCTCTCTCTGTCTTTCCACTGACACTTGTCCCTATTGTGCCGCTGTAATTGCACCATTGATTTCTGAGTGAGAGTCAAAATAAAACTCTAACCTTAATGTGCAGTTTGAAGTGCTGGACAGTAACAAAACAATGAAGTTTGACACAGAAATCAATCAATTTCTCATAGCAAAATCGAACCACACTTATACACACACACACACCCCTCAGTCATCACCATATTGGCATGAAGGTACACATGCTTACATGCACTCAAATTCCTCTGCATGATGTGTGTGAGTGGGTCCTGACGTCTGCCCCGCCGCCGCACTGTGTGTGCGTATGTGTTTGTGTGTGTGTGTTGCTCAGACTCTCACCACTGCTCCCGTTCAGCCTCCGCCAGCCCCTTCAACGCCTGCTCCCACCAGCACGCCAACCAGAGCAACGCAGAGCGCTGGAGGCTCTCCTCCGCCAGCACTCCAGACATCACCCAGCGCCAACGCCGACGAAACTCTACGCCAGTACGTGGCCCACACACACGCAAACACACACACACCTGTAATGCCACATGGAAATGGAAACAAAGTTGGCATTCAAAAAAATTCCCAGGCTCAACAGTTTAGGCCAGTCATAGCTGCTAATGTGTCTACAGGTGGACAAAAAGAAGAAAGAGAAGAAAGACAAGGAGAGGGAGAACGAGAAAGAGAAGAATGCTCTGTCAAAAGAGAAGGTGCAGCAGACCAAGAAGAGACAGACCTCATCGCCTGCTGCCCCGACCCCGAGGTCCAGGCCAGCGACCAGGTATGTCTACGTCTGAAATCAGGAATCTTTTATTGTCATTACGGCAATTTACATTCTGTAATGAAATTCCTTGATTCCTGAAATGTAAGATAGTGTGGTTACAAACATATGATTGAAAAAGCAATTGAGGACAGCAATCTGTCATCAATCTCAATTTAGAAAATGAGCCGTTTGACAGCCCTAGCTAAGCCCTAGCGCTCAGACAGAATGGGGCTTTCCTGCAAAAAAAAGATGGCTCCCCTCCCCAGAGATGACTCATCACCATGACCCGATATGAAACTCCAGCTCCTTGATCTGGTGGTTGACCTACTTGTGGCGCTTACATGCTGCTCCCAGGAGCCTCATTTCCTCCTCAAACCCCGCCAAGACATCTCATCTCCTCCGCTCTTCCTCTGTTTGTCTGCCACTCACCGGAATCTCTCCCCTCTGACAGCGCCTCAAAGGCCAAGAACAGACCTCCGTCCCCCGCCGCCCCTAAAAGCAGACCCCTGTCCCCCATGGTGCCCACAGCCGCTACCCCAAAGGCCCCATCGGGCAAGAAAACGCCACCCCATTCTGGTACCAAGACCCGACCCAAACGGGCCCAGACTCCCGCTAGGGTACAGCCCCAAGCAGTTACCACGGTAACTGTGGAGCCGGACCAGGAACCCCGTCAGCCCAATGCTGCGGAGGAGGCAAAACGTGAGTGTCGTTACCATGGCAACAGTATCTAATGCAGGCATGGCTGACGTGGGCCACCTTGCAGCCTGGATGGTTGGCGTGTCCGGACTAACGACGGTCTCCCTTCCCTTGTTGGTCGTCTCTGTCACAGCCTGCGGCGTCGTTCCCTCCATCATGGTGTCCTCCGCCCCGGTCACTCCACCCTCGCTGAGCCCGCCGGCCGTGGTGGCAGCAGCGAGCGCAGAGCTGCCCACCACCACCACTTCCACCACCACCACCGCCTCAGCCAGCACTCCACCTCCTCCAGCCGCCGCCAATGTCGCTGCTACCATTCCCACCACAGCTGCCGCCAAGCCGTCAGCGGGCACCAACGACCCCGAGGAGGCAGCCCGAGCCCTGGCGGAGAAGCGCAGGCAGGCCCGAGAGCAGAGGGAGAGAGAGGAGCAGGAGCGGCAGGAGCAAGAGCACCGCAACAGGTGGGGACAAGGACCGTTTCACCCCAGCAGCATGGCACCTGCCACACAGGGGGTCTGATGAAGATGCATGCTTTTTCTTTAAGGGTTCTCCGCGAGGAGGCCATGGCCCGGGAGGCGGAGGAGCGCAAGCGCCGAGAGGAGGAGGCTCGCTTCATGGCCGAGCAGCAGCGCCTGAGAGACGAGGAGCAGCGTGCCCGGGAGGAGAAGGAGGCGGAGGAGCGAGCCAAGGTGGAGCAGGAGGAGAACGAGAAGCAACAGAAGCAGGTCAGCCATCCATCGCACTCCGAGAGCAATCTGGTTCTCATTATCGTTAGACGGTGGGGAGGAGGAGATTTTAACGCCACCGGGGGGAATCAAACCATCAACTTCGCCCTAATCCTCACCCCCACGCTACTTTTCCCCATCACCGCTTCTTGCTTACACTATGAACTCCACATCCCGTTAATTTCCCATCAACCAGCGTGAGACCTTGTTCTCCCGGCAGCCCGTCTACCATCTGGCTGTTAGCGTTAGCGTTAGCATGTGTGTGAAGTGCCGTTCTGAGCCCCACGATCCCACTTTCTCAACCCCATGCCCCCCCACGACTGTCTGGCATCTGCGCGGATTAACACAGGGGAGTGTGTGCTGTCACGGCCGATGTGTGTCACGTCCGAGCCCTGACAGTCAGAGGCCCCTTGTCTGTTCCGGGCAGATGCCAGCTGGTGACCTCCATAATTGTGATGGACGGTGGCTTGTGAGGGCCATTGTGATCGTGGAGATAGCGACGGGCCTGTGTTGCCTCTGTCTCGTGTGTTCCCGCCGCTGTGGGCTGATGGTGGGATAAGCAGCGTCACACTCCATGCCTGGGGCGCCGAGCAACGCGTCGCTCCTCTCTCTCTCTTTCTCTCCTCTCCCTCTCCCCTCTTTCTCTCTCTCTCTCGCTCTCTCCTCAAACAGCCCCATTGTTCCACTCTGCTGGCTACGTGCTCCATAAGCAGCAGGCCCGGCATATTTCGCTCTCTGTTCAGCCTAAGTGTGTGCGTCTCAGAGCGAAAGAGGCGCTGGAAATCGTTCACAGCCACCTCAAGTTGCACGCATAAAAATCTATTTTTAGTGAAAGGTCAGCGCGCTGTGGTTGAATTCCCGGAAAGATTGGCAAGACATCTGTCTCGAATATGATTCTTTTCTGCAGCAGGTGTGAGTGCGTCATCACTTCGGCTTCTCTTGCTCCCTTGGCTGTATTTTCTGCAGTCTCAGCATGGGAGACTCATTTGTCAAACCCTGCAAACTCTCAAACTTAACGTGTGCTGCCCTCTGGTGGCTGTTTTGTGAAGCGGCCATTGAGTAACTGAGGAATACAGTGCAGCACTATGGCCAGCAGCTGACTGGACTCTACTTTGTGTCGATTTAAGAGGGACGAGGCCGAGGCAAAGGCCCGCGAAGAGGCTGAGCGCCAGCGTCTGGAGAGGGAGAAGCACTTCCAGAAAGAAGAGCAGGAGCGGCTGGAGAGAAAGAGGGTGAGAAGAAGAAAAGGGGCAAAGACAGTCGGCATTGTTCTAGACCGGCTGGCCCATTCATCTACTGTCCGTGACCTCTGTTCTCACCCACCCAGCGCCTGGAGGAGATCATGAAGAGGACTCGCAAGAGTGACGCGGGAGAGAAGGTCAGTGCAGATCTGTGGAGGCTCTCCGCCTTCGTTTGGACGGTTTACGTAACACCTTTTATGGTTCATGTACACAGAAGGACGCCAAGACCCCGCCACAAATCAACGGCAAGGAGGCAGAAGTCCCAAAAGGTAACATGCATCCTCTCCTCCTCCGCCTCCGGTACGCATTTGTCTTCACGTGACATTCATCTCCAACGCGTCTGCGGCTCCGCAGCGCCTCCGAGCCTCCAGAGTCCCAGAGAAGGAGCTCCTGGCGTGTCCAGCACAGTGTTAAACGGCGTCCAGCCACCTGCACATCAGAACGGCCTCTCTGCCAACGGCGAGGCGGCTGACTTTGAGGAAATCATCCAGCTGAAGGGCAACGGTAACCCGGGGCAACCACAGACTGGCCTGGTCAGCGACCCCATCCTGGCATTTGAGGGAGGAGAGCCGTTCCTGATGAAAACAGGCCCCATGAAGCCTCAGCATGTTGCAGGTGAAGTACAAAGACACCGAGTTTAAGATGTTTACTGGAATTAGACCTAGAATGACACAAGTCTTTATCTCTTTTATTTTGATAGCATCACTCCTCATTTGTTGTGACCAATTTACAGATAATCGTGAAATTATGACTGTTTTGACGATGATACCTCTGCACGATTTACACTTTGTCTCTTTTTTCGTGCCCCCAGAGGTCCTGTGAGTCCGCACACACACCACCCGCGCAGACTCGCCTTTCCCGCCTCTGCTTCAGCAACGAGATTTCCCGCCACACCACAGCGCCATACGCAGCAGTGTGCCAAACAAAAAATGAACTGCAAACATTTCACCACCTGCCACCAGGGGACAGACGAAGAAGAGCGAACCTTATTCTAAACCTCATCATTACACACATGAAAGCTTGAAGCAAAAAAGAAAAAGAAAAAAAAATTACAAGGAAATTCTCGTTCTTCACTGCGTGTTACAGTGCAGCGTCTGTCAAGTTTTACTGCAATGTCACGTACAGATTTTATGGTGCACCTTAAAAATGACTGACTGTGTAACAAATTTTAGAAAGTACAGTACAAGATCCTGCACATACATAATGTTTGACAATGGTTGTTATTATCGTCATTATGATATTGTTATTGTTATCTTAAGTTGAATTGTGTGTGCGTGTTTGTTGTTTTTGTGTTGAATTATTGAGTTATTTAACATGGGGGGAGCGTTGCAAGGAATGGCCACAGACAGTGTATGTAAATGTATAATGAGCCTGGCTGCCTAGGCCTCCTGTTTCAGGGGATCTGTGAAATAAAAGCTTTATGAAAGGGAGTTAGACATTTTTCAATGAAAGTTTGAGCCTCCAGTGCGTCATCTTCTATGATGTTTCAAAGTCTAACAATACTTGTAGCTGCTGTCGTTCGTGGCCTCCGATTAAAGCACGATTCGGTGAGATTTATGAGACATTTTAGCAGATTTCTTGCCATGCCGTCATTTTGTTTAGGCCGTATATTGCAACGTACTGACCACTAGGGGGCAGCAGAGGCGGGGAGCGCCATCTTGCGCCTGTGTTAGCATATTAGCGGTCGCTAACTCTAATAATATCCACATCTTCTACCGGCTAGATATGTTTGACGACGGGTATGTATTAACTTTTTGACCCGCCACACAATTTTCTGCCTCGTTCTGAGTCATTTATCTGAACACTCGGCCATCGTTCTCACCGCAAAATCGCTTCGTGCGGTCACTAACACGTTATAACAGGTGTTACCACTTTTACAGCTTCTGAACGAGACTTTGTCCTCGGCGGCACCTGTGTTTGTTTTAGTGTGGCTTAGGGTTTGACATTGGGGAGGACAGACTCAGGCAGCTCTGCGGCTGTGAACAGCAGTAGATCAGCAAATTCTGGACCTGTGGTCTTCCTGTGATCACCAGTCCAGCATCCAGCTTGGTGGTCCGGCCTTAGTTTTCGTCTTTCAGTGAGTGAGTCCACCACAGTCACTGCTCAAGTTTGTCTTTGTCCCTGCTCATTGAGACCACACATCTGTGTTCTGCTAGTCATTTGAACTGCTGGTGGACCCTCAAAGACAGACTCAGTTTATTCAATTGTATTGAGATCAGATCATTTGCATTGGCCGGAGAATAGTGTCCACATGGAAAGGATAAGTAGAACATTAGGAAATAGATTGATTCATGAATAATGGAAATAAAGCATCACATAGTGTGAACGCCACATTGATGTCATCATCATCAATTAAAAACACTTGAGTTTGAGATGCTCTTGAGACGAATTACACTGTAATGGTTCTAAAAACATTTAAAGAGTGTTTAAAGAGTTCCATTTAATGTCCTGATCCGCCATGTTTCCATGACTTTGTCATGAAATCCCTCATTGATTTACCGTTTAGGGGCTGATAATGCGTGTGGTGCTTCCATTCTTATCTCAGGTCACTTTCTCTGGTTTCACACCAACCCATCTATAACCCAATCAGCCATGATGCAGCCAGGCAGAGACAGAGACAGTCTGAATAAAGTGCTGCCGCAGGCCTGACGGCACAGGCCGAGCCGCTCATCCTGTAAACTGATACTAGGCCTCGCCTGACAGTTTAAAGATAATGTGGAACGCAAACACCATCAATCATAGAAAGGCAGTCTGGAAGACGTACGAATGATCGATCGCGTTTAGTCGTTAGATATTCTTCGCCTTGAACTGCATCTCATGTCACAGTCAAGAGCTTTTGATTCGATCATATATTGATGGCGGAGACCATTTTTGTTCTCACCGCCTTTCTGATCACTGGCTTCATTTGGTTTTCCCACAGTGTTCCTTTGCTCGAATGTTTGTCCTCGTGACGTGCTGTCATTTTTAATTTCACTATGTGAACACCCTACAAAGTCTAACTGCGTCATTGTTTGTTCTTCTTGAGCTCACTTCACAAACGATCGCTCGTCCAATGGAATTCAAACATCCACTGAGGAGTCCTGTCACGTTGTGGCCAAGTGACAGATTTACAGGATCAAATTTAGTGCCTGCACAGTTGACCATTTGCACACAGGTGCTGTGAAAGACAATGTCAATAATGATGGTTGTCATGTGGACATGTCAGGTTAACAAGATATAAATTGTAACACCAAGTGTGGGCAGCACCCCGTGAGAAGGGCACAACACATGTTAACGTTTAACTCACACACTAAGCTGTGTAGCCATTAATTGGAGGGGATGGTTCGTTTTTTTTTGTTTGTTTGTTCTGTTTTGTTTTTTTAATAAACCCAAGGTCAGTCTGTGAGAGGAAGTAAGGGAATAATCTTCCATAGCAGGCGTAGATTCTAATGACAAAGATAAGGTACATAAATTGTTGCTTTTACGAGATTGTTGCGTACAACTATCATGACCCAAAACGGACTTGCGGTAGTTAGCATCTCTCAATAGCGTCAGAAAGGAAGTACGACCTCTCGTTTCGCTCGGACGCCTTTCCACGCACAATCTCGCGAGACTTTGGCGAAAGCGCACGAGTGGATTCCCCGTGCTCGTCGTCGTTCTCCAGCTCGAGTTTTCACCGAAATGCTCCGGGACACGGACGTTTCTCGCGATTAAACCATATCGTAGATACGCATTTGGATGTTAAGTGCGTAATGACAGTCTAGTGCGACCGGGTTGTGTCTCATATACAGAGCAAATCGTCCGTTTTGTTTTTTGCAGCCTTTAGCTTCGCGTTAGCCAAGCTCGGCCGCTCCGTGATACAGGAAGGAGCGGGCGGACGGCGCTCGGCCTCCAAGGCTCAACCACGCATTAAATCCAACCACGGACCCGCGAAAATTCGACTATAAGGTAAGATACCATCCTCAATCATTTTTTAATTTTGCAATATTTCGAGGCGGGGTTAATGCAACGAGCAGCCGCATGGAGGGGGCACGGTGGTTAATGTTGCAACGTCAGCCGCCATGGCCGTCGAACGTGTTGTGTTCAGGTTAATGGACCTTGGCACCGTTTCATCGTAAACAGTCGCTCCAATTATATTTGTGGTCCAAAGGGTTATTTTTATTCGAGTAAATATCACACTAATGCGCCACCAACTGAAATTTTAATTTCTGCTACTAACCATGCTTGATCGTTCTACCTAGATATACCTCATTTGTTATTATCATGGTATAACAAATGTTTTTTTAAGGGTTAAAAGAAACCTGCAAAAACAGCACGATGAGCTATTATTTCTGGTCTCGTGTCTGCATTTGGTTGGATGGATGATTGAGCACATAACAAATAAAACCTGTCCAGCTCGTTTGCATATGCACATAACGAGTTCTTTCGCTGCGGTGAAGATTCAAATCTAGCCATGTTTGATAAAATTATAAGGACCACGACTACCATGCCTAGGCGATTAAATGTTGCTCATCTGCCACTCTTGTGCTCAGTTTGAAATACCAGTAATCGGAAATAATCGAGTTTAGTATAACGTGGTCACATCAAATTGTCCATGAGAATCTGCGAGGGCAATTGTTGTGAAGTTTGTGTTGCCATGGCAACCTCGGACAAATAACGTGAAAAC
The DNA here is from genome assembly GCA_900312935.1 of Carapus acus. Classification (NCBI taxonomy): domain Eukaryota; kingdom Metazoa; phylum Chordata; class Actinopteri; order Ophidiiformes; family Carapidae; genus Carapus; species Carapus acus. Next base: position 10,944 of record OMPJ01041479.1, read on the forward strand.
GTTGTCCAGTTAGTTGGAAGCGATCTGTAACATGCTGTCTGAATGAGACTTTGACGCCATTGTTAGCGGACACATGTAAACGTAATCCCCCATGTAGCGCAAATCGCTTTACCGGCCATTAAATCTTAAAGATTGCAGCTCCGATTCAGCTCCACATCCCATTTTAACGTCGTAAATTCTGGTTGTTGTGCGTTTCACCCGCTCTTTTTAAGAGCCAGATGTCCTGTTGAGAATCGGGATGTGACACTATCTACACCAGAGAGACATTCTATTTTAGGTGACTGGGGAAATAACTTTTTCGCATGATGTGCCTAAAGTTTTTATTTTGATTTAAATTTTTGCACCCCTGTACTGGTCTTGAATTTTGGAATATTGAATACACAAGGCGGCTTTGAAGTTCTGTCTCTGTATGCAAATGTCTGTATGCCATTGTGAAGAGTGTTTACATTGGCAGCCAGACCATAATGGATGTGGCGCTCACAAGATGGCTGCGCGATTTGAAAGAACTGCTCAATAGCTGATGCACCTTCTCCCACTATCTCTCTTGCCACTGTAATTTGACCGCCTTTCACCCCGTGCACCGCCTACACATTAACCTCAAGCCAAGGCCCCACAACCCCCACCTCACACATCCTCTCCGCTCGGCTTCACCAAGCAACAGGAACCCGTGCTTGTGACTGAATCAAAGAAATAAAGAGATGACTGGCTTTCCATAAAAGCTCAGTGAGTTTTCTGACCGTCCCCAGAGGTCAGGTGGGCCCTGATGACAGAGTTTCCGAGCAATGTTGCTCGATACGAAAGGGATCACCGCAGCTGTTCCTGGGAGTGGGATCATCGGGGCAGCATCCCTGTCATGCCCGAGCCCTGCCAGATTTCTCCCCCCGGTTCAGCGGCGCGCTACGTCACAGAAGCTGGGCCCAGTGGTTCTTTTATAGCCACGGGCTTAACATCTACACACTCCTCCGCCATTCGAGCCCTCTGTCAGTCCCCTACGACGGAGAATCGGTCTCCATCTGCCGCCGTAAATTAAGCTCGTGTATGTTTTCAGCCTGTTACTGCAAGGTTGGGAGGTGCCTAAGGGGCTGGTTGTTAGGGAATTAAAAAGCAAAGCCCGCGAGCTCTTGGTGATGGGAGGCAAGATATCATTTACTGTGTATCAGCCCCCGGCCTGTCAACAGATCTGGAAATGTATCGCGATGATGCGGGCAGTCTGGACAGAGTGGCGCTGTGACATTTTGATGAACGCCTGCGTGTATTGTGGTTTGGAGAGCGGTCCGTGTCTGCGCAGCAAGTTGTCACTCCATCGTGTTGTTCTCTGCCCCACAGGACTCTGACATTTACATTGGCTAAACATGTCCAAGGCCCCAGATTCTCCCGTTCGCTCCCGCTCTAGATCGAGATCAAGGTCCAGATCTAGATCTTACTCCAGATCCCACTCCAGGAGCCACTCACGATCAAGGTCCCGAAAGCGCCGCTACAGGTAAAGTCCACTTACCGATTAAGACCTCAACTATTTTTGAATGTGTTAATGCCAACCATTTCTACTGTTTTATTTTGATAGTTTAGCCTTTTGTCATAGTAATGGCTGCCACCCTGACTGACCTAGATCTCGGGAAGTTTACTCGTCAAGCACATTCCCAGATGGCGAAATTCGGTAGTGACTTTTTGTCGCTTGTGCACTTGCAGGTCAATGATTAGCGAACTAAAAAAGGGAGTTGAAGGGGAGTTTTCCTGGCTCAGCTGTACTTCAGCCATACCCCCTCGGCCTTTTATGAATTAAAGCAGATTGTGTGTGCAGTCGTTTCACTTTCCACTCCATGTATCAGCGAGCAGTGTCGGTCCCCCTCCAGCTGGGGGGTATTTTGTTGCGATGAAAAAGCTGAAGTGGTAAGAAGACTAGATTTTGAAATCTCGCTCATAATTTACAATCTGATTTTTAGGGTCTCTTTGCCTTCTGCTAGTGGTCATGGTGCAGTGTTTAAAATGCATTGCTGCCGTTTATATTTCCACGCCTCTTTAAATTTTACTGGATAGCCGTGCCACCTTGGGCCTTGAGGACGTGATAACATTTTAATCGAGAATATTGCTACGTTCTATGTGATTTAAACTGCCACCATGTCGGGATTTGTGACATTGAGGTTGAGTACGGTATAGTATGAGGTTGTGATGTCCCGATACTTTACCAGTAGCTGCGCCATGATATTATCTGATATTATTAGTTGCATAATCTTGAATTTATGCATGCAGGGTTCGTTTGCAGACTGGCGAAGGTCGAGCAGTCTGTTGACCTTCCTCTCTATTGATAAAAGCTGCTGATACGCCTCACCATGTGCTCTGACATCCCTGATAGACTGTCCTGACATTCGCCTCATTCTGCTTGTCTGGTTCAGTTCTAGGTCTCGTTCCCGCTCTCGTTCGCATTCCCCGGCCTACCGAAACTATCCCACCAGGGACTATCAGAACAACAGAGGTGGATTCAGGGGCTACAACCGTGGCTACCGGAGGCCCTTCCACTACCGAGGGAGAAACCGAGGCTACCACGCACGTGGTCACTATCAGAATAGAGGTGGAGGCTACGGCTACAAGTCCAACTGGCAGGGCGGAGGTGGCCGGTGGCACGATAACCACCACGACCAGGACCACCACAGTCCCAGAAGGGGGCGCTCTCGCTCCCGCACGCCCAAGAAGCGCACCCCCAGCCGCAGCCGCTCCCACAACTCCGACCGCTCCTCCTCCGGCCGATCTCGGCGCTCCAAGCGTTCCCCCTACTCTTCCCGTTCCCGGTCCTCGTCTCCACGACGTCGGGGCCACAAGGGCAAGCACAGCTCCAAGAATTCCAAGGACAGACCTGCGGAAAATCAAGGTGAGAAAGCCGGTCAAGGGGCGGACGGCACCGCTATTGAGAAGGCATCGGGAGGCAAATGGATCGACTACGATGCCAGCTCCAAACAAACAAGCCCTGATACTGGCCGCTCCGCAGGGAAAAAAGAGGAGAGCCAAACCGGTACCGAGACCAAGGGCTCTACCACTGGGGGCACCATGTGGCGGACCGTCGGCGACTCCTCCCCGGCGGCCCCCACAAAAAGCCCCTCTGAGCCCGAGCAAGCGTCCTTCAGCAGCTTTGGCTTCTTTCAAAAGGAGGAGGGGAAAGCTGGGGATAAGACTGTGATCTCTGCAGCCTTCAAAAAGTATGTCCTTCCTCTTTTTTCTTTCTCGTGTTACGTATCCAGGTCTTGTAGCGGAACAGAAAAAGTACTTGTGTTATAATTACCTTTTCAAGTGTTCCCCAAAATGTCCACGTACTGTTAAAGATGCGTCAAATAAGCAATTGTTGATATTTCTGCGCTGAGTCAAAGCTGTATGAGATCCCAGCAGTGTTACGTGAGTATAATTCCTTAGTTGAACTGGTTAGAAACACTGTCACAGACAACTTAACACAGTTTTCTGTACAAATAGGTCTGCGTAAATAGGATTGAAGTCTTTTCGGTGTTTGTTTACAGTGTGACATCAGTTCAGACGGTGTGGCACGTGCTAAAGGTCGGCTCGTTTATCTGTTTCAGGTTCCTGGCAGAGAATAAAAGCAAAAAGCAAGGCAGCGACAAAGAGAGCGATCGGGACAAAGAGCAGGGCGCTGCGGAAAGAGAAGAAAAAAACAGCATCAAGTCGGAAGACGTCTTCAGCATTTCGCCCGTCGCGTTCAGCGACCCCAAGGACGACAAGACCGTGCCCTTCTTCAACGCCGGGGAGGAGGAGTTCCTCAAAACCCACGGGCTGAAGGATGGGGACACCGAAGAGGATGGCGAGGTGCAACCCTCTGCCGCCGTATCGGCTCGCGATATATTCGGAAAATGGGGCGACGAGCGTAACTACCCCACCTCTTACCCCACGATCAAGGAGAAGAGCCGCAGAGATGTGGACGATACGGAGGCCATGGAGGAGGATTTGTACCGCAGCCGCAAGCACAGCTCCAAGAAGGAGGAGAAGGCCAAGAAGAAGGAGAAGAAGGACAAGGAGAAGGCCAGAAGGAGTCCGTCCCCTGTCCCGGCCGCGACCAGGGCGAAGGACAGGCCACTGTTCCCCGGTGCCTTTGCTCATCGGGAGGAATCCACCGGACGTCTCTCCGCCACCAGGGAGGACTTTGAACTCAAAGTCAGCTCCTTGGAGGACAAAGCCAGGTGTGTGCCGGCGGTTGACTAGAGCCTCGGGTGTCGTGTCTTTGGTGCCACCTCTCACACCTCTCCCCTCTCTTAGTTCCTCCATGGCAAAGGAGCGCCTGTTGTCCCGAGACCTGATCAATCCCACCAAGAAAGACCCGGAGTTCCTCTCCATTTTCCAGCACATTCAGTCGGCGCAGCTGGTGCGCAGCCCCTCAGAGCTGTTCGCCCAGCACATTGTGTCCATCGTGCACTACATCAAAGGTACAGTAGGGGTCGGGTTCCCTTCCGCTTCGAAGGACTCGCGATCACCGAGTCGAACGAAATGACAGGGCCGTAGTGGTGGAATCGCCACTGGATGCAAAAATCGTCACACCTGACTGGCGCGGTCGGGTTCCGCGGCTGGGCCCGCATCGTGGAGAGTAATCTCTGTTCTTGATTTTGCAGCCCAACACTTCCGCTCTGCAGACATGACGCTTAGCGAGCGCTTTGCCATGTACCAAAGGAAAGCTGCAGAGGCAGAAATGATGAGGCCACGGAAGAGCCCGGAAATCCACAGGTTGGTGCTCAACCGCTCGCTCATTCCCGCCCGCCGCTTTGGTGAGAACCATCCAGCGATCGCCTCCTCTGTTCTTCCTCTTCCCTCAGGCGAATCGATGTCTCCCCCAGTGCCTTTAAGAGGCACTCTGACCTGTTTGAGGATATGGAGGAGACGAGCTACAAGGTGACTCGCCCGTTTGACTCGTGTACCACCTATTTGAAGAAAGAAAATGTCATGATCCAAAGCAGCAGAATTCAGCTTTGTGCTTTTCTTTCAAAGGATGCATATTCTAAATCAAAAGAGCCCAATTGCGTTTTGTAAATGCCAAGCAAGTCCCCAGCCTATGAGATATGGTTATTGATTGGGTATGTACAAACCCAAGCAAAGACTAAAAGGAAGTGAATTAAGATCCTGAGTCCAAGCCTCTCAAGGGACCATTATCAATGCCTTTACCTTGTAAGTATTTTTTCCTGAAAATCAAACACCAAAAGAACTGTGAAACTTTTATTTTGAAAAATGCTCTATGCATGCTGCTGGCTCACACAGCTTAATGTGTACAAACAGTCATACACTCACAAATAGCGGATAAGTAAGAATCAAGCCATATAAAATAGCATCTGGTGTGCTCCGCGAGCAGCAGTCTTGCTGCAAGTGTGTCCAATAATTTGAGAGAGCTGATGAGGTGATGAGCTGTTGTCGGGGTGTGTTTTCTTTTTTGCCAGTAGAGGGAGCAGAATACCAAATATTGCATCTCAAATGTGTCCGCTTACGCACATGTTTGGATGGGCAGAAGGCGCGCTCTATGTAAATCACGGCGGCTTGACGCGTGTCACATGACGCAAAGTTCCCGTCAGCGGTTGGCGCGGCGCAGGTGTCGGACTGACAAGCTCGTGTCCCCCCCCCTACAGGAACCAAGTAAAAAGTTCAAAGGCGATGTGATGGACCTGCGGTTGGATATTGAGAGGCGCAAAAGGTTTGCCGGGAAGGAAGCCGAGTACAGGCGAGAGGGGGGCAGCCCCGGAGGCTCCCGAGGACAAAGCAGAGGCCGGTCCTCAGACAAGTCCACCAAGCTGCACAAGAAATCCAAGTAAGCACCATGTTTTGACGGAGAGGTTAGTACGGGGGACAGGAGACAGGTCACGCGAGGGCACCTCCATTGTTGATCGTCCCGCAGAGACGGAGACCACCACAGATGGGTCGCTGAGGACCCCATCTATAAGTCCACGCTCCAGATCCAAGCCTTAGCCGTGTTTACTTTCTCCCCCGCAGGAAGTCAAAGAAGAAGAGGGATCGCTCCCCGTCCTCCTCGTCCTCTTCCTCCTCCCCGTCCCCATCCCCTTACCCTCAGTCTTTTAGAGGCAAAGGTTTCATGGGGGAGGGCATGGAGCAGCCAGAAGAGGGCTACGGCCATCCTCGCTACCCGCCACGGGACTACGGAGGCCCGATGGACAGAGGGCCTCGGGACTACGAGGGACACCCCATGGAGAGGGGACGAGGACGTGGATTTGTAAGCTTTTTTCTTTTCCTGCAGTTTGTCACCTAGTACTGACTTGCCATACTCACTACGATTATCTGCCTAATGGCACCTCAGTACATGACCCATAATATTTTGAGTAATGTGTTGCAAATTTGAGACCCCACCTTGACCACTAAGAATCGTATGTAATGATAATTAAAGTGATAGTAATTTGGTTTTGTAGCCTCTGACTCTGAGTAATTGTGGAATGAGACGGCGCGTGAAGCTGATAAGATTTGTTTCTTCACGGCACGCCGATCCTTCTATCTCGCTGCTTTTCAGCATCCCAGAATCCGAGGAAGAGGCTGGAACAGGGGCAACTACCCCGGCAACAACAACAACAACGGCAACCCCGCCATGATGAACCCCCCGGTGCGCCCCCCAGAGGAGGAGTGGGACCCTGAGTACACTCCCAAGAGCAGAAAGTATTACCTGGTGAGTCCCTAAGGCGAAGCCAGGCGACTAATTAATTTTGTTTGCACTGCTGGCACCATAACCCGGTAATGGGTTTTGTATTCGGGCTGTCGCAATGTGATTTTAGTTTGGGGCCACTTTTAAGTGTTTCACCTTTCGGCTTTCACAGCACGACGACCGCGACGGGGAGAAAACCTGGCTGGACAACCGCGGCAGGGGCCGCGGCTCCTTCCCGGCCCGCCGCGGCCGCTTCGTCTACCGCAAGGGAGGCAGCAGCCCCAAGTGGGCCCACGACATGTTCCAGGGCAGCGAGGAGGGGGAGCTGGGCGATGACGGCATCGAGGTGGAACACAAGGAGGCCAAGGAGGCCGGAGAGGTCTCGGGCACAAAGCAGTAGACGCTCCGCCCCCATCCCTCCTTTTATTACCACGTCTTTGTCAGAAACAGGAAGAAGACGTTAACTCCACAGCCATTAGCCGTCCCCACGTCTGAATGTTAACAGCAGTAATAACGGAGTCGTCCTCAACCCCCTGACGTCATCTCATCTTTGAAAAGTATAAAAAAAATAATTGAAGGAGCTTCAGCCCAGTTGTAACATGGGCGAAAAAGTAAACGAAAGGCGATATGGAGGGTGCGCCTGGCCGTCATATCTGCGTCATATCCTTAGCTTCGCGGCTAGCCAGCATTGACCTGCGTGGACGTTTTTTTCCCGCAGAAAGTCGCAACTTCAGTGTGTACCGAAAAGACGACAACAAGAGCAGGGCAACAATAGAAAAAAAAGTTTTTCTCTCCACATTTGGGGCTGTGGCAGATGTGACCAGGTGTGTTTCTGTGTTTGTACTCGGCTCGCTCGGTGGGACCAATCACAGGGCTCCTGGCTGGCGTCTCGTCAATGTTCATAATTACCGTTTCTTCTCCTCTCTCTCTCTCTCTCTCGCCACTTTTACCCGCGTCTCTCTCACGTCTCTCTGGTCTCACACAGGCGTTTTATTAGTGTGCGCACACCTTTGCCGGCCGCGTGTTCTCGTCGGTTTGTGGACGTTTCCTGTCCTGAGGGGACGAATGGCAAAAGGATCGCACCTTTCCTTCGCTTTAGGCCCAGTACACACAGATGTAGGTCTGTTTTAGGCAAGAGTCTTGCCTCTTCTTTAGAGTTGAAAGATGGAAGAAAAAAAAATGAATAGTTGATTCAAACCATCAAAGAAGCGCATTAGTTATGAAACGTTAATGATTGTGATTTTTTTATTTCCGGGATGACAAACTCTCTTAAAAATGGTTCTTCCCCTTTTAGGGCGTCAGTCACAGTAATCCTCTCATGTGTAATGTCATCCAAGTTGAAGCTCTTGTAGCAACTCGATACCACGGAAGGAAAAAAAAATCTATCTGAGGGACGACAAGAAAAATCATTGTCAACGTTGCGGATAAATGTGCATTTTTCTCGAGTTGAAACCATTTAATCCCAGTAGTTTTGCGAGTCACACTGCTGCTGTGTGTCCCACTTTGGACTGTACATATTGCATGTAGTGTGCCGGCCTGTAGGACTGTAGTCCTCTCTTTAATATCAAGCTGATATCTTGTTTATTTTTGTTTTTTGGATTTTTACTGTTCTCATGAGCTTCCGGTTGTTGGTCTTTTAATTTTCATTAAATTCTTTCCTCACCTCAGATTGTTGCCGTGATTTTTATTCTTATTTTTTTTGTGACCCTGTTTCCTCCCCCCGGCAACCTCAGGTTATTTTGTGGTATGTGATAGTTAAAATCGTCTGACTTTAATTCAATTTGGCACAGAATCGTCGCATTTGTGGCGCAGACTTGCCACGCAGTCTCAGTGTTGTGTTCTTGGAATCTCGCAACAATTCCCTATTCAGCAAGTGTTGCTGACGACGTGACACTTGGCGGGACTCGGGACACAACACGTCCATTTGGGGGAAGAAACGGCCTTTTCATGCAGGGAGGCCTTGGCAAAAAAAAAAAAAAAAGCAAAATCCAACCGCCCCCCGAAATTAAGACTCGTCTCCCGGGATGCAGCACGGATGCACTGGGGGGGGAAGCTCGGCGTTGGTAATATCTACAGTAGGCCGAGAGGTGAAGGGGCCTTTCATACCCCCGAACAGACGTGGCTTTGCCAGGCTGCGGGCAGGGCAGGGCTGCTGGGAATTTTCTTGGAGAGGGAAACGCAGGAA
>OMPJ01041481.1:3542-13766 GCA_900312935.1 Carapus acus
CAGACAGACAGACAGACAGACAGACAGACAGACAGACAGATAGATAGATAGATAGATAGATAGATAGATAGATAGATAGATAGATAGATAGATAGATAGATAGATAGATAGATAGATAGATAGATAGATAGATAGATAGATAGATAGATAGACAGACAGACAGATAGATAGATAGATAGATAGATAGATAGATAGATAGATAGATAGATAGATAGATAGATAGATCTAGTAGCTACATATTCTGCATATTAACTGATGACTTCTGCAGTGGTAAATGTGATTTATGGGAAGTGAAATCTGTGTGAGAAATCCTCTCCGATTCCTGACACGCACCTTTCCTGCAGCTTCCTAATCTCCATGTCTCTCTCGCTGATGAGCTCTGAAATGCTAACGAAGTAGTTGTGCTCCAGGTTGTGGAGGGTATCTGAGGCAGGGGAGTGGATCAGCTTGTGGTAAACATTGGCAAAGTCTTCGTCCCAACTGGGCTCCTCGGGGCGAGCGTGCTCCAGGGTGCTCTAAAACAGAGGCCACAACACACCAGAATGATCTCAGCTCCTCTCTCAGTTGTAGTTACTCAAATTGAAGTTGTTACTCAAAAACAAAGTTTGATAATGTGTTGTGTAGGGAGAAGTTAAGGATTACTCTGTTTTCAATTTAATGAGATTATCTGTGATATTCACCTGTCAATGTATCATCCTGGGAGTTGAGAATTGAGGGTTAAACATCACGTGAATGACCTGTGACCTACTGCTGGAGCAGAGCCATGAATGGAGGTTCTGACTCTATGTATGTTGTTTCCAAACAGCTTAATAGGAGGCAACGCGTTTTAAAAGGAGGAGAAAAAGATGGAGACCAAATGCAAAATCCGCACATCATCAAGTATTTGTTCTGTCCTGCTATCCTAAATAGTTGCTGTGGCAAAACCATATTTAGAAAAGCCACGAGCAGCATTCACAATCTGAAAAGATTCTATTTATACGGTGTGGGGATTCTTTGGGGCCACAAACACTATGGACGCTGGAAAGCTTCCATGAGTATTTCTGAGTGAGTGCAGTAAATGTTAATGTTAGCCTGTCCTGAATGTTCCTCTGCTGCAAGCCAGCACAGCCTCATAGCACACGGGGGCAACCTCAGGCTTTTTACTCATGCCTCAGCAACTCACAGCAATAGTGCTGTGAAGGTTGAAGAGAAAAGCAAATAACTGACTCGATACTGTCCCTGATTATGGTAGCATTAACTTAGTCTAACAGATTTGTCTTATTTCTAAGACATCGTGATATACATAATAACTGGGTCCTCTTGAAAATAGCAAATATTTGGCACTACCTCATTAGGGAGATGGCGAGGCCAGTGAAATGAGAACAGCAGAGAGCAAATTCAGCATTTTGCATTGATTTGGTCTCAGCAGAATTCACAACTCATTGATTCTCAGACACACGGCACAACATCTATAAGAATGTTGTTGTGATGGGTGCCTGGTGTAGTTTTCAACAGGGGGCACTGAAGGACACCTCTGTGATATTCTGCTGTGCTACTACAGAAACACAGAGTAGTGGATATAAGATAGGGGTGCTCAGTGGCTGGAATTAACTTTATGGACCCACTACCAAGAACAGGAAAGGAAAATTCCCTGCCAAAAATAATTAAAATATGTTCCACAGATGTCTCTTGGTGTCTATTAATAATTTGTAAATAGCATCAAGGAATACCAAACACAAACACCCAAAGTGCTATGACATAGCACAGCAGAATCACTTGTTGCAATCAGGTGTTACTCAGTATTCCATCATATCCCTGTCATTAAAATTCATGTTGTTCACAGATTAGATGGCTGCATGTCTGCCCCTATGCTGCACTGTGTATTGTACTATAGAGCCAGAGTTCTGGCTTTGTGCACAATAAGCCACTCATTCCATTAAGTCTCTAATAGATCAATTTGGCCTCTTGGAAACAAATACAAAGCCCTTAATACAGTACATAGTTACAAAATCGAAAAGAAAGCTCAAGTGTGTCTCCATATGCTGTATGAATACAAAGGAATGCTCCATCACCTCCACATAGGATGTGGCCCACACATTGGTGAGTTGGTTGACATCCACGTCCCCTGTGGTAAGTCTCTGCAGGGCCTGCTCGGCCACGCTGTCATAGTCCAGAATGGTCTCCCTCTCCATGAAACGGGACAGCGAAGCTCTGAGATCTAGAACAACAGGAAACAAACAGTAGCAACATTATTCCTCTATTATTTTGAACAATTAGTTTGTTTTTCCATATTAACTCTGTGGTTTTAGCAATGGATATGAATGGGCAAATTATTCCAAGACAACATTCATTGGCTAAACACAATAAAATGCTATAACCAGTCAAGCAAGAGCAACACTCCATTCCACAGCACTGCCTAGCTGTTTCCTCTCTTACATTCAATCATTATATTCTGTCATGCATTTCATAAGCTTGAAATCTTGCACCATTTATTGTACAATGACCACCTATCTCACCATCCTCAATGTAGCAGGGGATCTTATGCAGCAACATGAGGCGTCCATGGAGGTCATTGATATTTTCTTTGACAGGAAACTGAAGAGGGACCTTCAGGACACAATTGTGTTTTCCTGTCCTGAACTCAAAAACAAATTCCTTCTCAGCTGCATTGCTGGCTTTGCTTTTGTGTTTCTTCATGGCATAACCTTGAAAAACAAAAACAGGTATCAGAAAATGTAAACGTTAAGTTAAATGGAGATAGAGCTGAAAAAATAGATCTGTTAACAAATTGTTTAAATTTATACCACAACAATGCTTTCACTTTTCAGGAAACAAATCTCCACTTATATTGAGATGAAAATTGATCTTATAAGATTTATGCACACTGATCAATCTACAATTTTGAAATACAGTATGTTGGGATTGAGATGCAGTCACTGCAAACGGAGATGGAAGTACATTTTTCTGATATCCACACTTCAATGAATAAAGAAGAAAGAAACAAACCTGTCCGCCCAGTCAGTAAGTATGGTATGTCTTAAAATAACAAAATCAACATCATCATAAAAAGTATCCCTGACACCTCTCTAAACAGATTTTGACGACCCCAACAAATCAACATCTACATTTGGGATGTTTTCTGTCAAATAACGTAATGGAGACATATTTGGCCGACAAGTGCAAGATAGGCAAAGAAAGTTGACTTGACTATGTGGTTGCACCGTAGGATAAATATTCTACCACGGAAAATATTACTTAATGGCAACAGGCACAGATTTAGCATAACAAAAGCTTTTTCGGTGTGTAAATATTCTCGACAGAATATTCTTAGAGCATGCATGCAACATGTTCTTGATCTATGTCTTGACTTCATTGAACATCTGCAAACGTAATCTGCACCATAGTGAGATGCACAACTGAGAGAAGCTAAACACAAGCCCGCGATTCTAAATTAAAGCAAAAGGACAAAGTAACGCGAACCCGCAATATCTGATCCGACTGACGAGGCGAAGCTGTAGCATTGTCATGCAACCGATGACATTACCAGGTGGAAAATTACCTGTAAAAATAATCAGGAGTTGATTGAATTCTCTATATCGGTGTGAACATACAACAGTTTTGTTTGGTCCGGTCAGCTGACTGCTTCTACAGGAAATGGGTGCTCCTGTTCGCACTTTCAAAAGAAACGTTTTTTGTTTTTCTTAAATCTCCGAGTACTCCCGCCCCCCACGCATATCCATTTTGTGTAAGATATTTTAGCATCTAATAGTATATGCAGCAGATAGAATATTTTACGAGACTGGTCTACGCTTTCAAATGTTGCGAATCATTGCTTCTTAAATCAAAACTACATTTACAATAACATTTTGTTTTACAGTGTTTCCCTCTGCTGGCCACAAATGATCAGTTCTGTGCAAATTTGCATCAACTGGCGCTGGTGTTTAAGAATGCTCTCATCTTACGGTCCATTTCAGAACTTCTATTATATAATACATGGCTTGTGTACTAAAACAATAACTAATGTCATTGTTGACGAGTTATGCATGTTAACAACATTAATAAATATGGGCGGAGGGGTGGCATTAACAGATAAATTTGATCAAATGTGATTTCCAAACGTTTTAATGTTATTAAATGTCATTTAATATACAGTGGAAAATCTCTAACAAAATTTGACTTCTTAAAAAGAATGCTCGTATTTTGAAATGACGGCAACTTAGTTTGGCAGACAACATTTTTTAGATCTACTCTTTCAAATTCGGTTCGATGTCGAATGACGATTTCATCGTTAACTTAATTTCATATAACCTCAATTTACGGTATTAACTTGATGTAATAGAGGTGGACATGAGTGTCATTTTTGTTTTGAGAGCTGTGTGGGTTACATAGAAAAAATGATAAATTAATTGTATGTATATTTTTCTACAAAATTCTGAGATCTACATACTGTATGAATAGCACAATTCGGTATATGTTCAATACATAAATCCAGTAAATATATTGATTGAGCAGGCGAGCGCGACAGTGCACGCATGCGTGCGCGCTCCTCCAAGTTTGAGTATATCTAAGGGCTCACGTAAAAGTGTGTGCATCTCAACCCCGTGCAGTAAAGCCGAACTGTTTCAATGATAATAATTGCCATAATTTTATGACGACTGAATCAGTCAGTTACGGCATTGCTCTCGATCGTGATATTCTGCTGAATTTTGTCCAGTTATCAAATGTCAAAATGACTATTTCCGCCACTGTTGTAAATTTTACGCTTTTGAGGGCGTGTGGAAGTTGTCTTACTCTCCCTTCACAAGGCAAACCGTCCCGTCATACCTCGCGTGGCCAACGGCTCTCCTCTCCGCTCCTCTGCTCTGAGTGCTCGCTCATTGAATTGCAGGATCGGGCCCATCCATGTCCCTTTTTCGGGATCGTTTGAAGCGAACCGGGCTGGACTTACTCATTTAACATCGGCTTTCTGCTACACACAACCCCGACCCCCCGTTTGTCCGAGTGTGGCGGAGAGACGTGCTTTCCCGGGCTCGGTGGCAGGGCGGGTTTGGGTCGGGGGAAGGCAGAGGGAAGTGAGGAGCGGAGTCCCGGAGCGATGATGGAGCTGGAGTCGGCCAGTAACAGGAGCGAACTGGGAGCTGTGGGGGATTCGTTACAGCCTCAGACGCCGAGCAGGCACGAAAAGAGTCTGGGACTCCTCACCACCAAGTTCGTGACTTTACTCCAGGAAGCCAAGGACGGAGTGCTGGATTTGAAAGCTGTGAGCACGCAGAGCCGAGTCTTTGTTGTTAGCTAGCACATGTCACTTTGAGCCTGCCGCTGTCGGCTGCCTGCCTGCACTTTTGCTAGCTTGATTAATAGCGTAGCATAAGTTAGCTCACACGGGCTAATTTGAATGGACGCTACCTGTTACAGCGTAACGACGTAGTAACTCAACTACGGCCTAATCTCGACATACTTGCTGTACAACACTAACGAGAACTATTCGAGCAAACTTAACTCCAACACTAACAGCCTCCACCAACTTTTCAAACCCTACCCCCCTGTGTATACTAAGTTTAAAAGTGGGTCATCTTTTGTTGTCCCTGTCTTAGCGAACGCCAGAACATCTTCACAGTTGAACAAGTTTTTGCTGAGTAATAATGACCCTGTCACTTCACGACACTTGTTCATTTAGTTCGTCCTCGCAAGCTTCATTACACACGTCCAGTTCCTCGCCGCTATTGCCTGAAGAATCATTTGAGTAATGAGTCTATTGTAAGCTTTTGTGTCAGTCTACCATCTTATTTTTGACAACGCCACAGTTCTAAAAAAGTATCCCAACTCAAGTCCAATAGTGTTGTGTGACAAAGCAACACATTTTGTCTATCTGGTGGGATAGGCAAACGTTGTTTTGTATCGCTCACAATCATGCCAATTGTATGCATCAGTAGTAACGACACATATTCTCTTTTTATTTTCGCCATCCTCAAAAATTTCCAACAATATATCACCTATTTGGTGACAGTGAAATGAATCATCTCATCCTCACTAAATGACAGCTATGGTAGTGGCAGCCAATAGTGTTCCCTCTTATTGGATCATTTCTATGTAGAACCATCATGATTTATATTACTGTTTTTATATAGATATGTTGATGTTGTCATCAAATGTAGAGGCTGGGCTATGTGCATCTGCCGCTTGCAGCTTTGCTTTTGATTAAACACTCATATCTGTTTTACTTACATTTCCACAAAATTGATTACAAATGTCATATTTAAGCTAGTACACTTAGGAGTTCCTTCTGCACACGACTGAGCATGTATACAAGACCCAGTGACAGCCTATCAGCATTAGCCATATGCTTATCTTTGCTGTTATTGACTAAGATTACCTCTGATGGCACCCTAAGTTGGCCTGAGAGCGTTTTGTGTAGGGGCTCATACAGGAATCAATCAGATGAGACTCATATTATGTTGGTATTTTCATCAGGTATGTGGTGCTGTTTCAAACTAAATCAGTTGCTCTTGTGCTTATATCTTTCAGGCAGCAGACACCCTAGCTGTACGACAGAAACGGCGGATTTACGATATCACCAATGTACTGGAGGGAATTGGTCTGATAGAAAAAAAGTCCAAGAACAGCATACAATGGAAGTGAGTACACTTGCTGTTGTATGTATGAATGTCTCTTACGAAATTAATTATGGCATTTCTCACACACGCAAGCGCACACACACACACACACACACACAACCAACTAATGTCTCTTCAGAAAGCAGAGAATCCCATCATGATTCACATCAGTTAATTTGAATGGATTAAATGTAGATATGCAAACATTTGTTTAGTGCGATATAAAGTCTATTTTTGGTGTAAGCTCTGTGTCAGTTAGAATTTAGTACCTGTACCTGTAACAAGAGTAGAGGATTTGCTGTGGCATACAGAGCAAAATCCATGTCAGCATCGCTTGTATTTGTTCATGTAAAGGACGTGGCTGGCATTAACATGCTTGCCATGTTGTATGCTTGCTTCATACAACCTGGCGCAGATGTTGGAGACCAGAACAGGAAATCAGCCAGTGTGCGCTCAATCCCAGCTTGTTCCTGCTGTCAAAGTCTGTTTGAGAAAGATTCGGACACACCATACCTCCTATCAGCACCTGACCATGGTGCAGGGGAACATCAGGTGGCCAGCGCTTGATCCTAGAGGTTCACTCATCCTTAAGGACGGTGTACGTCATCATGTTATCAACAAATAATCACATTTAAGATCTGGTGGGAGAGACACCTCAGCTTTGAAACCCTCGACAATGAGCAACTGTGGGAATAAGGAATATGGGGACCAGTGTAAGTTCAGTTACTGACTGAGAGACGCATGCTGTTTTGGGTCTGAGCATAGAATGGGACCAATTTACTCTACCCCACAACCATTTGAAGAGGGCCCCCGTCCATTGTGATGGAATCTAATGATGTCTTAGTCCATGATTTGTAACACCAGATATAACCGATGAAGAGAACACAACAGTTGTCTTTGTACTAGTCATCACTTCAAAGGTATCAGTGCATTTTGCTTTCGCTGTGACTATTGACTAATAAAGTGGTTGTGTGACTGCAGTGCAGTTCATGAGATAGACAGCCCGTGCACCCATTATGTGTTCAATACTACTGGAGATGGATGTAAGAAAGTTGTTTTTCATGTGTTGAAAATTGGGACTTGGCTCCACAACTATCTGGATGCATAGCATATGTGTTCTCAATGCTGCTTTATGTAACAAATGTTTTTATTTTGTATTTCAGAGGTGTTGGTCCAGGCTGTAATACCAGGGAAATAGCCGATAAGCTTATTGATCTGAAAGCTGAACTTGATGATCTGGCGCTCAGGGAACACGAGCTGGACCAGCAGAGAGTATGGGTCCAACAGAGCATCAAGAACGTCACGGATGACTCAAATAACAGCCCATATCCTGTGCTACGATGTGTGTGTGTGTGTATGTGTGTGTGTCTCTCTCTCTCTGTCAATACACATCCAGTTTCAGTGTCACTTGATCTCCCATGGGGGATAATTTTGCGGATGCACACACGTAGTCTCATCATAGTTTGACAAATTGATCCTGGTACACACAATTTTAGACTCTCGTCTGATCAATGGATGTATAACTGAAAAGGATCACAACAAGACTCAAGCACAGTATTAGTCACATGTCAAGCATGTTGACATGCTCAATTGCATATAAAGCGATCATTCTGAACATGGATGAGCATATTGTTGAATACACACTGTTTGCATTGGTCCGTGGGCCCTTAACCTGGCTATACTATGGCATATGTTAAGCACGAGGACCTCTGTGGAGCTTTCAAAGGTAAGAGTACAAAATGCTTGAATCCAACTCCTAGTCTTACCAGTGAAATGCCATATCCAACACTAACTACCTGTCTGTTCATCCAAAGGTGACACACTCTTAGCAATTCGGGCGCCCATTGGCACCCAGCTGGAGGTGCCCATACCAGAAGCTGTAAGTTATGTTTCACAACAAGAGTCCACATTATACCTGTTTCTTTTTCCTCTTTTATGACAACTAACACTGGGTGTTTGTGCCCGTCAAGGTCCTCAATGGACAAAGGAAATACCAGATTCGTCTGAAGAGCTCGTCAGGTCCTATTGAGGTTCTGCTGGTCAACAAGGACCCCTCCAGTGCCTCTCCAGTGGTCCTGCCCGTCCCCCCTCCAGAGGATGTCCTACAGAGCTTGCCAGCACCAGCACCTACCTCACAGCCAACCAGCGTCGCCACACAGGTACTGTATGTAGACAGCAGAGCCAAGCTCTTTCTGTGCTGCAGTCTGCTGAAAACTGACAGTTGCTGGTTTTATTTTATTCAAAGTATCAAGTAAAAAGTCGAAGGACTCACAATTTCCAACATTCATAATGTTTATTTTTGGGTTTTTTTTTGGATGATCATACCATTCAACAATGTCATTTCATTCTAGGCCTCCAAAGCTGTTCCCACAAAACCTGGTCTCGCCACAACAGTTGGTGCAAACAGTCAGTCCATTTCCTTAACAGGTGTGACAAAGCCCTAATCATTTCAGTGTGGCGCTTTATCGTTTCATCTTGCATGTATCCGTTACGCATTACATAGTAATGCCGGGAGCCAGTATCATGTATTTTTTGTTTCACACTTGTTCTATTTTAGAAGTGGCAAGCAACGCGCCTCTCACCCTGACAACAGAAACGCCAGTTACAACGCCACAGCAACTTCAGTCATCTGCCTCGTTGGACGGATCCTCATCTTCAGCTGCCTCTGCAGTATTTGAACCAATCAAGTCTGATCCCTCTGAATGTGAGTGTTTTATCGGCTCACACGCTTTGTAAAGCATCACTGGAAGCACATGAAATCGACATACTGTAACGTTGACGGATCTAAGCTGTGTATAGGGATTGCTTGTCATTAAACTTGAAGGAAGTTATGGTAGTACGTTAAAGAGAGGGTACACAAGGGTACACGCATACAAATGACACAATTCGATGGTATTTCTCTTCATCAACATGGTGCACATTACAGATGATATGTTTACTTTGACCCTCTTCTTGCAGTGCTGGATCTTCCCAAAGAGCTCTCTGAAATGTTCGATCCAACAAAAGGTAAGTGGCTTGGCATTAGGGCTGGGTATTGTTAAGAACCTCACGATTCGATTCGATTTCGATTCTTTGGGTAACAATTCGATTCGATTTCGATTCGATATTGTTTTAAACACTTCGATATCGATTCAGTAATAAGCTGAAATGCACAAATAACTGATTATGTTGATAATTTAATTTCAACATATTTTTTTTCCATGCCCATATGAACAGCCAAGGTATATCATAGCATTTTTTAGCACTAAAACATCTGTCAATAGCATGAAGTAGCACAATAATGTGTGCTGAATATGGAATACAAAAGTAAAAAATATGACAGTACTGTATTAAAACTAAAGTGCATGTAATCTTTAATTATATTTCCTTTCTCTTGGCAATTGTGTTGTAACTCACAACATTTCTGAGCAATAAAACATTTGAATATAAAGCATTAACACAATAATGCGACCTATTAGGGCTGGGTATTGGAAGGAACCTCTCGATTCGATTTCGATTCTTAGGGTTTAGTTTATCGTTTTACTCTTGTCGCTTTGTTCCCTGTTTAAGTGAGAACTGGAAGTAATTCCAGACATGGGAACTCTTTCCACCGCTTGCCATTTTGTGGTTGCGGACGCCTGCAGCTTCCGTA
>OMPJ01041487.1:0-31226 GCA_900312935.1 Carapus acus
CCACAGATTCCTTGCTGGCAAAAGTAAAATGCACAAACCTCTGATCCCGGTGGATCTTTGGGGTCAAACATGAAGAGTTTGGCTCCGTTGGGATGACAGCCCATCCAAAGGTCTCCGCTCTCACTATCAACTTCAATGTTGTCACAAAGTGAACCTACATCCACAGACTGGAGAAGGTACCAAAAGAAGATGTTAAGTTTACAAACTTGTGCAATGACCAGTGCTCAATTTATAATTCTTTCTTATATTATTCACCTTCACCGACACCAGTGCATTGTCTGGTTTGATTTCCAGCACGCGCACGCTGTGGTCAATAAAATCTGCCACATATATGTGCCTATTAATAAGAGCCAACACTCAGACTTGTGGAGCACAACTTGTCCAACCAATCAGAGACACAACACATAAGTCCTGCTGACCTGTGATCAGGTGAAATGTTGATCCCGTTCGCCATGTAATAGCCCTCAGAGACAACTTTTGTCACTTCAGGACTGTAGTAAACCACATTCGTCCAAGGCAAAACAAGAAGAGGCTCCACAAACGTTTTGAGGTGTTCATTATCAAAGTAGTGATCATTGGTTGCATAGAAGCTATCCACTCCAACCACTACAATATCATTTACGCTGCAAAGAACAATGCATATAGTTAATACATACCACACAAACATGGCTTGTGAAGGTGAGCATCTCTTGTGTACACCGCTGTTGTCATTTCATGTGAAATTGCACTGGGTATTGTGGACAATTTAGCAATGAAATCCCACTGTACCTGTGCAGAAGTTCATGCTTAATTGTTTTCACATGTTCCAAAGAGAGGTCCTCCTCAGAGAATGTAAATACCTCTATTTGGCTTTTATGCTGAGGGTGACTCACAACAAACAGGTAAATTGTGTCATCTGAAAAGTGGCACAAGACAATAAAGTATATGAGAGTAATAAAGCCTGACGAAACTCAGCATGAAATGGATTCTGGCCACACTCATTGTTTGAAAGTTAAGAGGCCATTTACAGATCTGTAGCATTTGCATGTAATGATAGACTGGCCATTGATGTATATTAAAAAAGCCTAGGACAAGTTATAGACTGCTACCTTGGTCAGTGTAGACACTGATGCCATGG
Organism: Carapus acus; assembly: GCA_900312935.1. Taxonomy (NCBI): domain Eukaryota; kingdom Metazoa; phylum Chordata; class Actinopteri; order Ophidiiformes; family Carapidae; genus Carapus; species Carapus acus. Next base: position 1,118 of record OMPJ01041487.1, read on the forward strand.
GGATTGAATGACTCAAGATCAAAGTTCCTTGGCATTCGTAACTCCACCGGTTTCATTCTAGAATCTTGCATGTCAATGGTAAAGATCTTTCCTGGAGCATCTGAAGATGGAATTCCAGGGTACTTCAAACCCTAAGGACGTAAAGAATCAAACAAGATTGTGCGAGTGTGGTTACGAACTGACAGGAGGGTTGCTGACGAATAAGTGTAAACATTTTCTTTCTATAAGGGAACATGTGCTTACCAATTTCTTGAAAGATCAAACATTTTACTCTGAAACTCAATGTTTAATGTTTCAGGTATGTTTACTTTTGCAACACATTACTTACTTGCAAAATCCGTGACCCTGATCAGAGGTCACGCAGATAATGTTTTGATAATGAACAGGTTTTAGAGCCAATTCCAGCGTTTTTTTGACACCACTAGTCAACTCGTGTCACCAAAGTCTTGTATCTTTTGCAATGAAAATCAAAATACTTACAGTACTGATAAACGCTCGCCCATTTGGAAGAATGGTGATGTCCTCTGACCCGTGATCTGCAGAAAGGAGTCGCATTGTCAAAACGTCTTCAGACGTGTTGTGCGACCAATTCTGCTCGTGATTGAATTTTGCATTATGACATCTTCGACGACGATGTCAACGTTACCGAGCTTTTTCAGCAGGGCACAGTTAGGCAAATGACTTGGAGTGATCTCTCTAGAGGCGAGTAGTATCTCCCTTCAGGACACACACAACACACAAGTCATATTATGTGATACAGTGCAACATGACGCATTGGAGGAGAAAAAACTTTCCCAGCGTGATTTACCTCAGAATAACAACTCTATATCCGATAAGCGCAGACAAAGCAGCGATGGAGAGCGAAATGCATAATAGCTTTCCCATCTTTGGTGGTCTTGCAAGACTAAAGACAATATTTTGTAGAACTCAGATAGGGCGTCCAACCGGATCTCTAACACTTTGCAACAAGTGCCGAGGCGTGTCGCTACAGGCGTGCTGTGTTCATATTCATCGGAAATTTGTCAACACGCGGGATTTGTGAGTACTCCAATATTCAGCCTTCAAAACGCACGACAACGCACTGCCAAAATGCTTTGACAGTAAATTCACACAGGTCTATTGTCGAAGTTGTCTGTAAACACGTCCAATCCGCGGGACGGGTTTGTTTTTTCTGCGCTTTTACAGGAGATGGGAAGATTTACTAGGTGTATGTGAATGCAACATTATTTCCATTGGCTGGCGCTGTCCCCGCCCTCAATGGAAGCCTGGGAGGCAACGAAAGACTGGGGCTACCACAATCAAGACAGATTGTGAATGTACTGCCCGGGTAGACACAACACTCCAATGTGTTGAGGCCCCTGGTCAAACAAGTATTCAACGTATTGTGGAAAACGGCTCGTCACAATCTACTTTAATTACAACCCATAAATCAGAAAATCATGGAGAGGTATATTTATTTCCATAATTCCACCCATAAAGTTGAACTTTCATAGATCACAGATTCAGGGCCAATAATCTTAACAATTTCAAGTATTCATTTGTTCACTGGTGACATGTTAGACATAGAGACCCTCAATCACTCTCCAAGGCACAGACACGTTCTCAGTATCAGCAAGGTTTTTACCAACAAAGTGGCCACCAAAGATGCAGCGGAAAAAATGAGAAAACCTTCAGTAGTCGCTCAGGAACAAATGGAAAAAGGGACAATCAGTCGGTACCTCAAGACAGCAGTGGAGATGTCAGACCAGCAGGATGTGACAAGCAGAGTCAAATCGCAGAGACACAGTGCAATTTAATCGGCTCAGATGATGGCATGGTCTTCATCGCTGGACCTACTGAAAGTGCAGAGGAGGAAACTTCACAGCCTCTGCTCCCAACATGGGGAACTGGGTTCAAAGTAGATAAGGTAACAGAGATAGATTTGCAGAAGGATGAGGACAAAACAGATTAAGAGGTTGATTTTTTTTAAAAATAAGAATGTATTGTATTCACATGCTGTGATCTGGGTCTGATGCATTTTCTGAGAAGATGTGCATATAATCTGCAATCTTTATTTTCTACCCAACAAAGTTTCAGTTTTGTCAAAATTTCTTGCAGTCAACAACTAACAGCATGTTAAGAGTATAGATGGTGTAGATTACTAATGGTTGTAGTTTTTAAGAGATTGTGCCGTGCATATTTAATCTGTGACTGGGCAATTACCAATAAACCTGTGCAGAGGACCCCGGTGGCCTGATGTTTGTGTACAGTAGATATGTGGGCCATGTGTGCTCCTAGTGGATGATGTGGATCTTGTTTATCAGACATGGTCAGAAATAACCGGGTGAATTCTGTGGTTATGACATGAGGCATCAACATGCACTGCAGGACGACTATTTACTTAGCAACTGACTGTCAGATTAAGACGGGTAAGGTAAATGCTAGCCTTGTGGAAATACAATTCAATGGAAACCAAGCTACAGGTCACGACTACCCAGCTCCTCCTTGGTGTTCTCACAAAGTGGGGCCTGATACATTCATTCTATGTTCAAGCATCTCAGGTTCAGAAACGTGAAAATACAAAACACTGCAAGAGTGCCGAGCTACTTTTGCACCTGTGCAGTGGCTTGATTTCTTTTTTGTCCATCCATTCCATCACCTCCTGTTAGCATGGAGGTTCAACCTGTGTTGCTGCATCTGGTCAGCATCTGCATCTGGTTAGCATCTGCATCTGGTTGCTGCATCTGGTCAGCATCTATACTATCCATGTCCGTTGTAATCACACAATCACATTTCCTGAGATTGCCACTTTCACTGAAACTTTCCAACGCAAAATTCTGATCTTCCTGATCTTTCACTGGGTGAAAATTAATGTGTTGCCTTTTGGACACCTTGGATAGGAGAAGTTGCCATTTACTTCAGGTCACAGGACAGGGCCTTGTGAAACACTGTGCCTATAAGCAACTTTCCCCCAAAGGGAGCAGCGACAGAAGAGCCCATGATAACACTGCCATCATCAGCGTACATCTGAGACACAACAGGCTGGTCTGAGTGGATGTTCTGGATCCTGATGACCTGTGCATGAAAGGAGAAGACCTGTTTGTGTTTTTATGAGATCCACAGATTCCTTGCTGGCAAAAGTAAAATGCACAAACCTCTGATCCCGGTGGATCTTTGGGGTCAAACATGAAGAGTTTGGCTCCGTTGGGATGACAGCCCATCCAAAGGTCTCCGCTCTCACTATCAACTTCAATGTTGTCACAAAGTGAACCTACATCCACAGACTGGAGAAGGTACCAAAAGAAGATGTTAAGTTTACAAACTTGTGCAATGACCAGTGCTCAATTTGTTCTTTCCTATATTATTCACCTTTATCGATATCAATGTATTGTCTGGTTCGATTTCCAGCACGCGCACGCTGTGGTCAACAACATCTGCCACATATATGTGCCTATTAATAAGAGCCAACACTCAGACTTGTGGAGCACAACTTGTAAAGCCAATCACAGACACAACACATAAGTCCTGCTGACCTGTGATCAGGTGAAATGTTGATCCCGTTCGCCATGTAATAGCCCTCAGAGACAACTTTTGTCACTTCAGGACTGTAGTAAACCACATTCGTCCAAGGCAAAACAAGAAGAGGCTCCACAAACGTTTTGAGGTGTTCATTATCAAAGTACTGATCATTGGTTGCGTAGAAGCTATCCACTCCAACCGCTACAATATCATTTACGCTGCAAAGAACAATGCATATAGTTAATACAGACCACACAAACATGGCTTGTGAAGGTTCTGAAGGACTTCAACTGACTTGAAGGTGAACATCTCTTGTGTACAACACTGTTGTCATTTCATGTGAAATTGCACTGGGTATTGTAGACAATTTAGCAATGAAATCTCACTGTACCTGTTCAGAAGTTCATGCTTAATTGTTTTCACATGTTCCAAAGAGAGGTCCTCCTCAGAGAATGTAAATATCTCTATTTGGCTTTTAAGCTGAGGATGACTCACAACAAACAGGTAAATTGTGTCATCTAAAAATTGGAAAAAAACAATAAAGTATATGAGTGTAATAAATCCTGACGAGACTCGGCGTGAAATGGACTCTGGCCACACTTACTGTGTGAAAGTTAAGAGGCCATTTACAGATCTGTAGCATTTACATGTAATGATAGACTGACCATTGATGTATATTATAAAAACCTACGACAAGTAATAGATTGCTACCTTGGTCAGTGTAGACACTGATGCCATGGGGATTGAATGACTCAAGATCAAAGTTCCTTGGCATTCGTAACTCTACTGGTTTCATTTTAGTGTCTTGCATGTCAATGGTAAAGATCCTTCCTGGAGCATCTGAGGGAGGAATTTCAAGACACTTCAAACCCTGAGGACGTAAAGAATTAAACGTGATTGTGTGAGTGTGGTTAAGAAATGACAGGAGGGCTGCTGACGAATATGTGGAAACATTTTCTTTCAAACAGGGTAACATGTGGCTACTATTTCCTTGAAAAATCAAACATTTTACTCTGAAACTCAATGTTTAATGTTTCAGGTATGTTTACTTTTGCAACGCATAACTTACTTGCAAAATCGTTGACCCTGATCAGAGGTCACGCAGATAATGTGTTGATAATGAACGGGTTTTAGAGCCAATTCCAGCGTTTTTTTGACACCACTAGTCAACTCGTGTCACCAAAGTCTTGTTTCTTTTGCAATGAAAATCAAAATACTTACAGTACTGATAAACGCACGCCCGTTTGGAAGAATGGTAATGTCCTCTGACCCGTGATCTGCAGAAAGGAGTCGCATTGTCAAAACGTCTTTAGACGTGTTGTGCGACCAGTTCTGTTCGTGACTGAATTTTGCATTATGACATCTTCGACGACGATGTCAACGTTACCGAGCTTTTTCAGCAGGACACAATTGGGCAAATGATTTGGAGTGATCTCTCTGGAGGCGAGTAGTTTCTCCCTTCTGTACACACACAACACAGAAGTCACATTATGTGATACAACATGACGCATTGGAGGAGAAAAAACGTTCCCAGCGTGATTTACCTCAGTAAAACAACTTTATATCCGATTAGCGCTGACAAAGCAGCGATGGAGAGCGAAATGCATAAAAGCTTTCCCATCTTTGCCGGACTAGCAAGACTACAGACAATATTTTGTGGAACTCAGATAGGACGTCCGATCGTCCTCAACACTTTGCATCAAGCGCCGAGGCGTGCTGCTACAGGCGTGCTGTGTTCATATCCATCGGACATGTGTCAACACGCGGGATTTGTGAGTATTCCAATATTCAGCCTTCAAAACGCTCAACAACGCACTGCCAAGATGCTTTGATGGTAAATTCACACACACCTTTCGTCAAAGTTGTCAGTAAACACGTGCAATCTACTGGACGGGTTTGCTTTTCCTAAGCTTTTACAGAAGATGGGAAAACTTACCAAGTGTGTGTGAACGCAACATTATTTCCATTGGCTGGCGCTGTCCCCGCCCTCAATGGAAGCCAGGGAAGCAGCGAAAGACTGAAACTACCGGACAGTCGATGACTGTATGACGGCAATCGAGACAAATTGCGACGGAACTACCCGAACTGACACAACACTCAAAATGTTGCCGTCCCTCTTTAAACAAGCATTCAACGTATTGTGGAAAACAGCTCATTACAATCTATTTTAATCACATCCAAAAAATGGGAAAATCATAGACAAGTATATTTATTTCATTTATTTATTTTCATTTATTTCATTCATTCAAATCGTAAAGTTAAACTTTCATTGATTCGGGGCCCACAAGCTTAACAATTTTAGGTATTCTTTCGTTCATTTTTACATTATTTGGGCTGTTTTCATGAAGCCCATGAAAACAGGAATTCAAAAAATTAGAGCACTGTGAACAAATCACCATTTACTTCACAATTTTTAATGGCAAAAAAGGAAAGAAATTAGCATCACATTACAGCATCAAAATGTGGTACTTTCAAAATGACTTGTTACTCTTGAATACTTGGTTTGGAATACCTTTGCCTTAATCACTGCCTCGACGCGCCGTGGCATTGAGGCAATCTGCCTGTGGAATTGCGTGGGGGTTTTAGAAGCTCAGGATTCCTCGATGCTTGCTGTCAGCTCTTCTTTGTTTGTGGATCAGGTGACCCTCATTTAGCTCTGATAATACCTCATAGATTCTCAATGGGGTTTCGGTCTAGCGAGTTGGCTGGCCAGTGAAGCATGGTGATGAGCATGGGCATCTAAACTAGGCTTTGGGGCTTCTAGCGATACAGGCAGGGACCAGGTCCTGCTGGAAGATAAAATCTGAGTCTACATATAGATCAATCAGCAGGAGGCATCATGAAGTCCTCTAGAACATCAGACTGTGCACCACTGGCCGACAATCCAGTCCTTCTTCCCCTTGGCCTAGTTGAGACGCTTCCTTTGTTGGCTCGGGCATAGAAGTGGCTTGACCAAAGGAGCCCAATAGTTGTAGCCCATCTACCAGATGTGTCTGATTGTGGTGGTTTTGAGGCGGTGACTCCCGCCTCATCCCACTCTCTCTGGATCTCTGCCAGATTCTTGAATTTTCTCTGTTTGATTATTTGCTGAAGCCCAAGGTCATCTTTTTTGCTGGTGCCTCTTTTTTTGCCCCTCCACCAGATATTCCATTGATACAGTATGCTTGGTCACAAAACTCGTCAGCGTCTTTGGCTGTGTCCATGGCTGTGAACTGTTGTGGCTTACCCATCCTATGGAGGGTATGAATGTTGTTTTTCTGGACAGTTGTCAAGTCTGAGGTCTTCCCCAGATTAAACCGAAATTAAGGCAATTGAACCAAATTCAAACAATTTCATGACACCTGAGGAAAGCTGCAATAGGCTGGGGAACAGTCCAGGCTGTATTCCCTGCCCCTCGCCCAAAAAGTGCTTGAGATATGCCCAAGCATACCCTGTGACACTAATGGGTAAGAAGCAGGTATGAAAATATTTGAATGAATGAATGGGGAAACCAGTGCAGATACTTTGACTTTAGTAAATGATTTGTGTGTAACACTCAATTGAAAACATTTGTGCCCTGCTTAAATTGGGCAGATTTTTTAACACTACTGTACTCAATTTTTTTGAATTCCTGTTTTCATCGCTTTTATGAGTTGGAAGTCCAAATTAAGTCAAACAAATAGACCCTGAATCTACTATATATGAAAGTTTAACTTTTTGAATGGAATTGTGGAAATGAATGATCTTTTCCATGATGTTCTAAATTGTTTGGAAAGGGTCTGTATAATCATACACACAAACGCAGCACATTTACTTACAGTACTGTGAGTAAATGGGGCGGAAGAATCTAAGATTCACAGTGTTTGTCATCCTAGCACAGGGGTCATGTTGTTTTTAGCCCATATGCATACCTACATGAACGAGCCAACACCTGCGTCTTTCACCTTGACTTGCATCAACTCTGAGGGCGTGTACTGCCAGTGGTCGAGAATATTACTGTATTCCATAGAGCACCACCTCACTCCAAAGGAATGATGCACCCAACGGTTTGGACAGACCTCTCGAACGGGAGGATCCTGTTGGACTGCTGCTCAGACGCCAAAAGGTGACTATACCAAGCCATGACACACAGGAGGTAGAACACGTGTTCCCTTGTCCACACACGTCAGACCTGCCAATAGATTGTATTATCAATAACATATAGTGCCTGCAAAACCCTGTTTAAATCATTTATTTCTGAAGTTGCTTTTTTAAGGTGACTCCTCTCAACATAAACCAAAGTTACAAAATTGTCTATGTAATCAAAATCATGTGTAAGAGATTTCATAAAAAACAAACATGAGCACATACATACACATACAGAAGTGAAAGTAACATAAAATTGGCAAACTATTGACCCTGTGATAGTCAGAATTGGGAGCATGCAACCTGACGGTAACTGTAGAATATCTACAAAAAGTCAAATTTTAAGAGTGATAGCATCTTACAACTTCAAAACAGCAATAACTCCTGCACATGGATGTGTGCAACCATAAAGGACTGTAAGGTGGGGCACACCAGACCTCTGACTTGGTTTTTGATGTCCTGTAAGTTCACAGTGTAATAAACGACAGCAGAATACCCCCATTAAACAGTTTCAAGCAAGACTGTATATTTGGAACATACAAAATAAATTTTATTATCCATTCTCTCGTCTACATATTAGAATTTCTAACCATTGGCCTTGTCAAACAACACGCCTGAATGTATTCTAATCCTGACAGATGCAACAATAAATTTCTGTCAAGTCCAGATGTCAAAATATAACTGAATGTGAAAACAATTTAAATCTTCTTTGTTATTTTCCAACATAAAAAGGAGAGCCATGGCCCTTGGCCACAGTGTGAGCTGGGCAGGACATGGCTATGGGCACACATAAACACAAGTGAGGAGGTGGCTTCAGGGTTGGGTCCCAGTTGCTGCTGGGACTTGTGTGGCCAGAGTGTTGGGGGCAGAGATGACAGGCGATCCAGCAATATTAGCCAGTGGCTGTGAGGCGGACATTGAGGTGATGCCTACGAGCACAAAGGAACATCATTGATCAAACTGATGTGAGCATTGCGATCTCAAACTGGGTTTGAGCGCTGTTACCTTTTTTAACATTTATTTCAAAGTGACTCCTCTGAAGCAACATTACTTACCTGCCATCATACTCGAGGAGCTAACTGGTGTAGAGCTGGCAGCAATACCTCCTGGAGTGGCCCCCCTCCCCTGATCTTTGACGATGGGAACTGAGAGCAAAAGTTCATTGGAAAACATCACATACCGGTGTAAAAGCTGTGTTTGTCTCCCTCAAATTTAAATGTTTAGACACAATGCCAACATACAGAAGTAGGGGTGATCCATGGCCTCTCTGGCTGTGAGGCGAGCTTGATGGTCATAGCGCAGCAGTTTGTCCAAGAAATCTAAAGCCTCAGCACTGACCAGGTGCTGGTTCTCACTGTGCACAAACCTCTCCCACCTTTTACGAGAGTGTCTAAAACATAAAGACATGTGAGAAAACCACACAAATTTGAATGGAATGCAGGCAGACAGTGAAAGAGGCTCTTACCTTCCCAGAATATCATTGAATCGGGGATCCAATTCAATATTGTATTTATCAATGTAGTCATAGAGGTCCTCAGTGCCAAGTACTTTCGCAATTCGCACGAGCTGAAAGTTTATGGAAAAAGACAAGAGGAAATCAGAATTACAATCAATATTCAAAGTTCTACCAGTAACTGATTGAAAATGCCTTGAGGGTGCAAAACAAGTTCTTGACGAGATACTGGCCATTACCATTTAAAATTTATATTCCATGAAATCACTACAAATGTGTACGAAATGTGGAAACAACGTGCGACCTCTTACTACGAAGCAGCTTATCAATAACATGGAACACTCTCATTGAATTTTTTGTGTTGGCACAGGATTCTGTAAAATTGAACATTTTTGTCATAGTTGTGTGGCTCCCTTGTGTGTGAAAATTCTTTGTACAGACAAGGAATCCATGCCAAAAATATACCAAACTGAAATTTTTCCAACAGTTCAGTGCTTTCAACAGTGCTTCACTGTCAACAGTGCTTCACCGCACAATCAACAAAAAATGTGACACAAAACGTGTATGGCCCATAAAGCCACAAGGAAAAGGGACCATCAACCCCACAGCATATTCTTGTCTTCAAGGGCCCATTCAGGCGAGACGGCAGTCAGCTCTGAAGTAAGATTAGACTTGTGTGCATCAAATTATGTGTTACTGAAACCTGTCTTTGTTTATGTGGTGGCACTTTCAGACAGAGCTGTGTCTTCAGGGGTTTGCTGCCATAGAAACATGGCAACATCTGATGGAATTGACTAATTGTAATGACTACCGTTTGGGCCACTTGTTCATACCTGATCGTAGTTGTCATGGCCGTGAAAGAAGGGTTCCTTTCTGAAGATCATGCTGGCCAGCATGCACCCCAAGCTCCACATGTCCAGGCTGTAGTCATACATCTGCAAATAATACATTGAGGTCTTATTGAGGTTAAATCTTAATCGGTGCGGATATAGAAATCATCATAACACTTGGGTCCTCTTCAGATGAGCCTTAACTACAGTGACAGAAGTATGTTATGAATTGTTTCTGACTCACCTGGTAGTCTACCAGTAATTCAGGTCCTTTGAAGTACCTGGATGCCACTCTCACATTGTACTCCTGATTCGGGTGGTAGAACTCCGCCAAGCCCCAATCAATTAGGCGGAGCTGCAAGTGAAAAATAACCTCAGTTTGGTTTATCGTTTGCAATTACCTGGTGTGACTACAGATAACAATGGCACAACAAGTGGGAAATTGGACCAGACACTTCACCTTTCTGTGTTCATGATCAATCATTACATTGTGTGGCTTGACGTCTCTGTGCATAATTCCCATACTGTGGCAGTAATCCAAGGCCTGACCATGTCAAAGAAAATTAAAAAGGCACGTTAGATAGTGAACCAGTTGGCATCTGTTCTAAATAGCAAACAAATACCATGAAGAAAAGACAGGCCGTGTTGAGCCAATTTTCATCGAATAGAACCGACTACTACACAAAGTGTGATTGCATAACAATTACAAAGACTAGCGTCAGGAGAGGGGAAGCAAAAACTGAATTTCTCACCTTTAAGATTTCGTACATGTAGAACCGAATGTCAAAGTCTGATAGGGTTTGATACAATTGCTGAAAAGTGATGAAAATAATAAATTAGACATCGCATTTTACAGGCAAATAACAAATGCCGCAGTGGCCCCAGGCTTACCTTGAAGTCTGTGTTGTTGACATGTTCAAAGACAAGTGCAGGAGTTCGAGACTAAAATGAAAATTTAGACGTTATCATATTTGCTGGGTTAAATGTGTGCAACATGATTGAGCAAAATGGGCACAAAATTACCACAGGATCTTTAACAATATCCAACAGTGAGATGATATTTGGGCCACCCCTCAGATTCTCCAGGATTTTTATTTCTCGCTTGATTTTCTTTTTCTTGACAGGCTGTGAACAGAGGCATTGAAAAATGTAGGTCTCTGCATAAAACGGTATGGGAAATATTTTCAATTCCAAACATCCATACCTTCAAGATTTTCACGACCACTTTTTCATTGTTTGTAATGTTTATGGCTTCAAACACTTCACTATATTTTCCTCTGCCCAGTTTTCTGACTAACTGATAGTCATCTTGGTTCCTGAAGAGAAACAGCACAACATTAAAAGACGCAAAACAAAGGTATCGTTTGACAACTTTGAGAATGGGAATGTGATTAGGCCTCACCCCCATTCAACAACATGGGACTCATAGTCCCAGTATTCCCGAGGTCTTTGTGTGTTTACATCAGGGTAAACTCGAGAGCGACTTGGAACAGGGCCAGACATATTCTAAGCACGGTCTTCTCAATATCTCCTGAAAGAAAAGATATAAATAACAGTAACAGCCAAAACGCTAGGTGGCACATGCAATATAAAAAAAAAACAGCACAAGCTGAATATTTCAGCCACTCTCTAGTACATTTCTCCATATGCAAATGACGGGACCATGAACTATCACATCATATTACCTTGGAGGGTTCCTCCAGGATGAAAGGTACAATTAAATTTGAACAGGGATGGTCCAGATGCCTTTATAGTAAGAAACCTACGGCAGACACACAGACAGGAATTTGAGACTGTAAAGCTTGCAACAATTTCAACATTCACATAATTTCAGTGCTTGGGGTAAAAATGAGAACAGAATGATGATCACTTCCTGGTTTTGGTTACAAATTAAAGTCTGCTTTGGTGGACAATTTGATATATAGGCAGTGAATATTCTGTTCAATTCATCCACGACAGTAATGTAGAAAATGGAGAAACCTGAACGTTAAATGGGGGCATCCAACCAGTCTAGTCAGGAGGCACACAGTTAAATACAGTCATCACTGAGGCCTACACCAAGGCAGTATGTCCTGTTAGAGGGAAGGAAAACACATGAAATAGGTTGATTGAATCAATGTTGTCAATTGAGCCAACAAGAGTATTAGTCAACGTCCCTGTCAATACATCTGAATTACAATACGTGAATTTCATGTGAAATAGGGGGAAAACGCGCCCAATTCTGATGACTTACTCGTGGCAAGAGCATGAAATCCTCACTCCCTGATATATGCCAAATATAGCAGTAGTAGTTTCATACAAAGGATATGATTTCATGGACGTATTCATACTCCCTCACGGCCTACACAAGTGTAGTGAGGCTAACGGTTAGCTACTGGGCAAAGAGGGCAGCTGTCTGTTCTCCTAGTTAGCCTTAGCTCGTCAACAGCAGGGGAAAAGCCGGGTGGAAAGTCACTGACAAATTATAAGCTACGGCAAACTAGCGGCTGCATTAGGCGGCGAGATAGAGCGTCGATGCGCGTCAAAATATCCAAACAGTCACACCGAGGGGCATAAATCATCTACAGCATAACCAAGAGCATCGAATTTATTAATACTTCAATCTGGAAAGTGCTAAGCTAGGAAGCTATGGGGAGTGGGTAGCCCTGTTAGCTCGTGAAGCAACTGGCTGACAACGCCTTGAAAAACAGCTCGCAAACACTTTAATCGAGGAGCTGCACGGCTGTGCAGTCGTCGCTTGCTGACAGCTTCTTTTCACATGGAAAACACCCGATTGTGACCCCAAACACACGACTATTCCTTGTTAAATAAAGCGATTTATATTACCTCTTAGCGGTGTAGGTACGTCAATATGGCGATGCTTAGGATCAAGAGCTTAGCGTGAACAGCCTCTCCGATAGAGGGCGCTCTTCTTCCCCCCCTTTTTTTCCATTTTCGGGAGAGCTGCCTCAACTCCTGATCCCACCAACAGGTCTCACCGCGGTACAAACTTTCGCGACAGAGCCAGTAGAAATCCGCCAAAGCTAACAAAGTGACGTGTCTCTACAGACCATCTCGTGAAATTTGTTAGCGTGGGCAAGCCTCCTTTGGTGAGGTAGATTGTGAAAACAATGCCTGCTCTGTGGAGTAATTGCAACGAAATCTGAGAGCACGATCAGGGGCGTTTATTGCCGCCACCATCCGTAACTTAAACGGGGAAAGAACCATGGTTGAACCTCACAACTGAATACTTCTATTTTCAATTGAACTGACGGAATCAACAAGCCATTGTAACCCGTGAATGGGCTTATGATACTCTGATCAGTCGACTTGTTCAAGTCATGCACAGCTGAACACAAGTTGTCCCACACTGCTCCATTTAATCTGGACCTATCATTTACAAATAAGTGGAGATGCAGTATATAAAGCCCCCTCTGCCCTCTCCCTGGCACACACCGATTGTTGCCTGTAACCAAACTTCATCATGAGGCCGTAAGAGTGACCTACATTTGACCAGATGTTCTTATGAAACAATATTCTGTTTGAAAGTTGATGTTGTCTTTGAAATGCAAATGACATGTGTTCGTTTTCAGGTTCCTGAGTTGTCTGTTGGTTTTTGCAGCGGCTTCCACTGTGGTGCCAGTGCCAGTAAGAGGTGAATCCAAAGTGAAGCTATGTTTTCAAAGACTGTGGGAGAACTAATAGAGACCTCCACATCTTGGCATTATGGATTTAATAACAGCTATATTAAGCATCACTTAACAAACATTTTGCACGAGATTCACCAGGAATAGTTCAATTCCATTACACTTCTACACACACTCCACTCCACTGGTATTGGCAAAGTTCAATAGGAAAACACCACTCGCTGGTGTATCTGTTTCATCTTAAACTCCCGGTAAAAACATAGATTTGAGATACACACATTAACTATGACAGCTCACTCAGCAAACATTAATGTGCCCACACCCACAATGTAAAAGCAACAGATTGATGCAGATGGTCTGTCTAAATGCATTCACAGACTTGGAAAGCCACAACATCAGCAGTCCTAATGTGGCGGTGACAGATAATTCAACATCAACAGAGCACACAGACCATACTGGGCCAAGTGATTTACTCAACAAGTTGGCTCCCAGCCAGCTGAGCAGAGGGCATGGTGGGACATGGAGGATCACAGCAGACATACAGCAATCGAGCAGAGAGCTCATCGATATTGACAGTGAGGAGCAGAGACTGTTGGATGTCAAGGTTGGAAATTTGTCTGTGAAACATATTTTCAACCCAAGTACAGTCCAAGACATGAGCAAGGAAAGCGTACAGGTACCCCTCCAAGGAGAGACAATTCAAGAGCCACCTGCAGGCAGAAGCAGGGAAGGTGTCGATCTGGACAGTCTGGAAAATGTTGATGGGAGACCTGCTGGTGCAGACCATGACGCAGACCATGTTGGTAAGACCATATCTAAAGGGGAAAAGTCCTACACACTAATAAACATTTTAAAACTTTGTTTTTATTCACCCACAGAAAGTGGAGTATTGGACAGTGCTGAGACATTTCCTATTGGTAAACACATAATTTCTCTATGGGTTCATACCTGTTTGTTCATAAAAAGTGAAAGATGCAACTGCTCCCCTGCAACTTTATTTTTGTTTTAGTGCCCTCAAGAAAAAGTGCTCTGTCTGGACCACAGGCCACCCAGAAGCTTGTACGGTATGTATTTTCTTTGTTTATCCACATTCCACACAAAGAGAAGAGTGCTATGTACTCATAATGAGGATATGATTATTTTCCGAATGATTATTACCTTCCATCCTGACATTGTCTCTGTTATTTGTCTCATGTCATTGAATGCAGACTTGACTATGGTGCTATTTTTTCTTCTCCCAGACCATAGAGTGAAGCAGTGGCATCCATGAGTCAGATGCTGCCTTTAGCTGACAAACAGGAAGATTGGATCAAAATATCTCATGGGACTTTCTTGTTCTTTGTCACAACGTTAGGTTTTGTTTGATTTAACTGATTATGTGAGCCAACTTTATGGAAGTAATAACATAGTTTTGCTGTCTCTCTGTACGGGTACATCTAACCTATAACTACAATTTTTTTCTTTTGATAAAGTGTAGCAGCTCTGTAACTGTTCATTTGTAGTATGAAGATAGTTAAGTGTATTAAGATTAAAAGCACGTCGATGTCTCCATTGTTTTTTTTAATAGTGCAATTTGTAAAGCCAGACTGTATCAGATTTGAATCTTTTATCAGTGTGAGAACTGATTTCCACATAAAAACACAACATATCAAAGACACGAATGAGGCCTTGTATTTGTTATAGAAAAAAATAGTCAGTTATTTGTACAGATAAATTGCCTCATATGTTACGTGGTAGGATTTCTGAGTGTGATATACCACTTATTTGATGTAGCTTATTTCATGGCACATTATGTTACAGCACAACAAAGACAATAAAATTTCACTTCCCAAAATGGAGCTCGCTGTACACATCAGATTGGACCACTTGTAACTCCTGTGAGAAAGCAAAGCCTCCAGATGTTACAACTGCAGACAAATGGAACTGCGGTATGGTGTGTATTTCTGGCTCAAATGAGAACACGTATCACCTGATAAGGACTTTCTTGAACTTCTGCCTTTTTCCTGGACCCTACCTGTAGATGTCTTTCTTCCCCTGAAATAAAAACAGCAGACTTTGTCAGGATATTTGTGACGGATCTTACTTTGTCCACATCCATTTTACACTCATGTTGTACTGCTCACCATCATGCGACGGTCTCCTGATGTCACCTGGTGTCCTCAGTGTCACCAAGCAGTATACAGAAATACTGATGAGGACTGTCAAGATGATGTCACAGACCATAATGCCGACCACCACCCCCAAATTGATTTGATAACAGGAGTTACAATCTGTGAGAGAATAAAAATGCAGAATTGGAGAAACGGATCTAAAAAAGTCACCTAACACCAGACTGCCACACAGTAACAGTTCTCAGAAAGGTGACTACCTTGCTGTCCCTCTGCAGTACCTGGAAGAGACAAATAAGCAGATAAGGGTAAAAGGAAAATCAGTACTTTCACATTTTGAGGTGTCGGCTGCCGAGGAGGCACTTTACTCACCAAATAGTGAGCCCACGATACAGATGGCAGAGGACATCTTCTTGAGAGTAGCTTGCAGCAAATCAGGAAATGGTGGTCGATGGCTACTGTGACTGATAATTTCTTCCTTATTCTCTTTGCCTTGTAAACAACAAATGGCCGGACTTACAGATGACGGTGCTCTGGATGGACGGGCTGTGCTGTCCGGGTCGTAAGCATGAGACAATGGCTGGAGGGAGAGGCAGGCGCAGGAGGAGGAGAAGGAGGACGGAGCTGAGTGAGGGAAGAGGAAGTTATTGTTTCTCATGATCACATTCCTTGTATTTGCGTTGCGGGCCGCTTGTACTTAAAAGCATGGATGTATTCTATGTTACTGGCGTTTTTGATATAAACTATAAATGCATTTCTGTCTCTGGTTGGGTTAAGATAAATTCGACTCATCAAACGATGATGACAAGCCAACTTGCTCAGTTGCGTTTCTTCTGCGAGTGGCTGTGTCTCCCAGCAGACCATTTCCTCATGACCTGTGGTTTACTGCTGTGGGCTGGCCACAGGCGCAGGTACTATGCCTCCAAATACACTGCAGAGTGACAGCACGTACTGAGGGTTTTCATCAAAGGATTTCCAACTAAGCTCATTCTCAAGGTTAAAAACACAAGAGTTTGTGATGGAAATGTCAAAGTTACCCTAAATGTATATTAAAGGTAATCTACTTTTGACAGTCAGCTTCATCAAGTGGTACATCTGTTTTGTGCCTATAACTGAAAGACTCATTTATCAGAATTAACAAACTTAAGAAACAGCCTAAATGTATCAAATTACTTTCTGATATCTAACAAGTTAGGTAACTTCTTTTTTATTCAGTAGTTTAACAACTTAATCAATTTTGATACACATATACCCACAAATTGCATGTTAATAAAACCAAACACGTCTGTTTATACTGTATAAATTGTCTGAACAATATACTGTATATATTGTCTGTACATATTTCTTCTGTATATAGATTGTCTTTTTTTCTCATTTTATTCATTTTGTACAAGAATTCAGAACCTTAGTTTCATTGCCCATTGCAATTGCTGTAATGACAATAAAAGACTCCTGATTCCTGATGAACGAGAATTTAAGAATTTTCCATGATAAATTTTCCATAATAAAGACCTTTAAAATGAATCTTGAGGAATTCCACGAATTTGTGATGTAGATACTGTATCTGTGATGTAGATATCTGTGTAAGAGTGTGTTACCAATCTCTGTACCCACTCATATTGCTAATGAACTTCATGCAGACTACCAGTAATGCTACGTATGATTACACATTACTGGAGCCTTTGTATTTGAACAGCAAAATGCCAGATAGTGCCTGGAGATTCCCCTGAGAAGACTCGCCAGCTTCCGAAATGCACGTGAAACACAGAGGAGAGAGCCCAGCAGTGAAGTTTACAATCCACGCTACACTTCTACAAGTATCCATCTGTGGAGGAATTGTCTGGGTCAAAACAAGCCCTTTCTGAAGCTGAGGACAGTCAGTCAGATAACAGAAAGCTGCTCATCTGGCTGAAAGATCAAGCAAGCCTCTGACTCAGAAACTTAAAAACAAGGAAACCACAGACTCACTTCAACACTCTTCATCTAACCAGCTCTCCTTTGTTTGTCACTTTGCTCACAAGTGTCACTTCAGCAAAGTGATATCAGCCAGAGGAGCTCATCAAAAAGATTAAGATCACAAAAGAACTCACAAAACATCTTGGGTCACAGAAGAGACAACCACTACTAATTCTCACCGAGGGATGGGACCGTTTTGTGTTTTGTATTTAATCTTTGTAACCCTGTTTAATACTGTAGGAAAATTCTTCTTGGTTTTTGGGCGAGTGCAAAGTATTTGAACAACTATTGGCCAAACTGACTTGGAGTAGTGAATCTACTGATCCATGTATTCCTGCTGATCTCAACAGAAATTACTTTATGACCCTCTCCAACAACAAAATTCTAACAATAAGAAACAAAATTAGTGCTCTGAGTCACGCGGATGCAGTTGCGCAGGATCTGGCCCAGGGCCCAGGGTCCCTACAACCTCGTCCATCCCTAGACTGCTTCACCCCTATCACCCTCCCTGCATTAACCAAGATAATCTCCTCAGCTAAATTGGCAACCTGTATGTTAGACGCTGTTCCAGTCAGCCTGCTCAAACAAGTCCTTCCCTTATTAGGAATATCTGTAGTTTTTCAGTATCCTTCAATGACAGCATGTGCCTAACCTTAGCAATATTATGTGAGTGAAAGAAGGCATTTCTTAACATTTGTTTAGTGTGCGCATTCAGTGACAAATCTTGATCGTAGATAACTCCCAGATGTTTTACAGTGCTGCTGGAGGCCAAGATAAAGCCATCCAAAGTAGAGATATCAGTATACAACGGAGAGTTACAGGTCATCCACTTCTTTATGTCCCTAAGGCAAGCCGGAAATTTCACCAGGTGGTTCGTTTCCTCAAGCTTCACTGTTAGATATGTTGTTTATCGTCAGCATAGCAATGACAGTTGATAGTGTTTTCTCATGTTACCACCTAGAGCAGTGTTTCCCAATTTGTGATCTGCACCAGTGCCGTCTCGGTGCTGTGATACATTCTGAAACTTGACTGACATTTCTCAAATAGACTATTGCTCTGAAGGTAGTTGCATAACTGTTTGACGACAACTTTCTCCAGGATCATGGAGAGAAAAGGAAGGTTTTTCAATAGGTCTAGAGTTAGCTAAAACCCTTGAATCAAGAGTGAATCAGGAGGCTTACTTACAGCAACTTTGAAAGACTGTAATCACACGTCTATGTGTGTTTCTGTCTCTTAGCTTTCTTTTTTTAATGTGACAGGAAATAATTTGCATTAGAAGCGCACACATAATCCAGATATCGCCAAAAAAAAGCAATATGTCAGTGTGTGCCCATGTTTTTGATGCGTTGTATCAAACAGTCAATGTCAGAGAGTCGAGAGAGTATTACCGTATCAAAATATTGTGGGTTACGTTTAATTTTGCCTTGGTGACTGATGTCTGCTAATGCCTCTGATCTGTCAAGTGTTACCAAAACCATGTTCAAGATGTAGACAAAACCACAACAGCCATGTAGAAATGATGTGTTCAATCAATTTTCAGCTTAATACCTTATAACTTTGTATACAAGAGTGAGACAGAAAAAAAATGTGGACAGCAGATCTACAGTATGTTGTCTTGTTTGCTCTGACATTCACGTACACCTTGTCAGCTGTAAGGGAAGATAAAGGGACAGGAAACAAAGTTATTATCTGGAAACCCATTTTATAGAGTGACTCGATGTTTGATGCTAGAAAGGACACGTTGAAGATCTCGTTCATTGAGAATACATACACATCTGCATTTGGGAGGGGAAAACACACAGATGTCCCTTCACATTAGCGTCCTTTTTGCGCCGACTGGTAGGTGATGATGACGATGATGATGGTCAGCACCATGTCTGCACCTGTGACTCCTGCTATTTTCCAAGGATCCATTTTTTCCCAAGAAAACAGGTTGTCACTAGCTGGAATTAGGGCATGTGCAAAATGCAGACGTGTGGGTTGAACAGAGAAGAGACTGGAAATACTGATTCATCATGTCCGAGGGTTTGAGTCCTCTCGCTTGGGGGTCTTTTGACTGAGGTGTCTGCATGTCCTCTTGCACGAAACTACAAACTCTCATACAGAGGATGACAACACATAGACACAGATGTTTTGGTGAGGACAGGCAAAGATTCTGACACCAACACGTTTTCAGGAGAAGCTTCAGGGTCTTTTAGTTTGTCACAGTATTTTTGTCTTGCGGTTTCATTTTCCTGTTCTAGTCCACTGTAACACATATGTGACAGTGCATGTGGGTTGTTGTTGCTGACACTTACTGCAACGACAAAGCAGGGGCACAATGAGTTGTTGTTGTGTGGCATGGTCGATGCCATCAGCTGAGGTGCGTGTGCAAGAGGGTAAAAGTCAATAATTTGTCTTTGTCTCACACACAAACTCCATACCTCTTAAAGGCTGATTGTAAAAAAAAGTTTTTGAGATATTCAGCTGAATGAAAGTTTGTGAATGAGTTGGTTCATCATACCTGCTCTGCTTTGCTGTAACTCGGTGCGTGTTGAGACCCCTCAGTTCCTAGGAGGCTGACTTCCTGTTAGTTGTTGCTTTTCGTGGTTCACGTCAAACATTCTTCCCACTTTTACAGCAAACATTAACATAAACCTTGTCTGTTGGTGGTGTCATTCCCCTAATTTTACCAAACTGCCCAAATATTTATGACGAGGTTTGGTTAACTGATGATGTCGACTGATTTTATCTTAATTCATTCTGTTCAAGTATTGGGATGCTAAGGACAAGACAACGTGATGCCTGCCAAAGATAGACTCTACAGACTCTTAGTGGCCAAGCACTGTACAGGAATCTGTCATAAAATCATAAATGATGAGTGCAATAGTTGTCATCACTGTTATTAATCAGTATGAAATAATGTCATTGCTTCTGTTATTATGATGCTGCTGCTGTTGATAATGGTCATGCTCAGGATGATAATGTGATAATGATTACGATGATATTTATGATTATGATTGAGACTGTGTTTCTGGTTGTGATTATCGTAGGCATTAGCATTATCAATTTTTGTTGTTCTAGCTAATTGTCTATTCAGTTTGTTAGTTTTGTTGTCCTTATTTGACCTTTCTTTTGATAAAAACAATGTTGCTGTTACTGCAGTCTCAGAATCAAGAAGGTATCTCCTCTTGTTCTTTTTCAGTTCATTTCTTGTTGTTGCTCTTCTTCTCCTTCTTCATCATCTTCCTTCGTCCCTCCCTTCCTTCCTTCCTTCCTTCATTCCTTCTTTTCCCCTCTTCTTCCTTCTTTCTTCAATGGGGACATCTCAATCTTCCACCTATACCCCACTTTCTGACTCTCCCCTGAGCATCTGAAATCTGACCAGAAAGGTGAAAGACCAATCACTAGAGCCAGTGACGCATTTTTGTTTTCAAAGCATAAACAGTGAATGGATGCCTTATTTGTCCCCTTTTATAGCTGAAAAGTTCTTTCTGGTTGACTTGGGCAGGCATCAACCTCCTTTTGGCCAGACGTGGTGCTGACATCTGCCTCTTCTGAGCAAGTCCTCTTATTGGAGCTACCAGTTCCTTGTGAGGACCGCATGGAAGAGTCCAATGACTGCAAGCATCTCAAGTACCAGGAACTCAGAGAGCAACAGAGGGCAGAGGTCATCTTTTGCAAGCAGCTGTAGCAAAGCAGGAAATGGTGGTCGACGGCTATTGTGACTGAGATTTTCCTCCTTGTCCTCTTTGCTTTGTAAAAAAAAGATGCTGGATTTACAGATGACGGTTCTCTGGTTGGGCGAGCTGTGCTGTCTGAATGGTAAGCTGGTGACAATGGCTGGAGGCGAAGGAGGAGCAGGAGGAGGAGAGGGAGGATGGAGCTGAGTGAGGAAAGCGATTGGCAAGGAGGAGTAGTGAGGAATACAAGCTGGGCCTGAATACCTCAACGACCACAAAGTTCATCTTTGATTTCAGGAGGAAGAAAACAGACATCAAGCCCCTGATCACCAATGGAGACGAGGTTGAGAGAACCTCCAACTTCTGCTTTCTGACTTTTCTGACCTGTCCACCTCAACGACAATCTGACTCAGAGCACAACACCCAGGCCATTTTCAAGAAGGCTCACCAGAGACTACACTTCTTTTGAGTGCTCAGAAAGGTCTGCTGGTGTTCCTCTATTGATGCTCAATTGAAAGTGTCTTAATATACATCTTAGGTGTGTTGTTCTGGAGTTGCATGGCCGCCGAGGGGAAAGCACTCCAAAGGGCAGTAAACACTGCTCAGAGGATCATTGGCTGCCCCCTCCCTTTCCTTGCTGAACTGTTCAACTCCTGCTGCCTGAGGACAGCCCACAGCATCGTGTGTGACCTCACTCTGATGGGATGGAAATAATAACTCACAAAATAAGGGACAGCTTCTATCCATGAGCAGTCACTGTGCTCACCACGTCCTAAACCTCTGAATCTCTTGCACGTAAATGCACGGTGGAATAATAATACTCGTGCAGTTACACTGCAAATAATCTTAATCTTACCTGCACTATCCTAACAGGTTCCCTTGATGCCATCCTCTGTATACCAGGTATACACCACGCCAAGGACCCTACTTTACAAAAGCACTTGGTTCTCAAGCACCTTGTCCTATGATCAATCTCTTTGTTATGTTACAGTTACGTCTGCATGGATATGCATTTTGGGTAGGGCTATATGCAATCTTGTTGTTTGTTGAACTTGCTTTACGGAGCAATGACAAATAAGCCCAAGTCTAAGTCTAAGTCTGAGAAGAGGAAGCTATTGTTTCTCATGGTCATATTCCTTGTATTTGTGTTGCGGGCAGCTTGTATGCAAGAGCATGAGTGTACTCTATGTTACTGGTAAATGAATATAAATCACAATTGCATTTCTGTATCTAGTTGGGTTAAGATGGATTGTACTCATCAAACGATGAGGAGTAACCAACTTGTATTTAGCTGCGTTTCTTCTATGTGTGGCTGTGTCAGCCAGCAGACCATTTCCTCGTGACCTGTGGTTTACTGCTGTGGGTTGGCCACAGGCGCAGGTACTATGCCTCCAAATACACTGCAAAATGACAGCACCTTTCTCAGGGTTTTGATCGAGGGATTTCCAACCAAGCTCATTTTCAAGGTCAAAACTACAAGGATTTGTGGTGGAAAATGTCAAAGTTAACCTAAGGTATGTTAAAGGTCATCTACCTTTGACAGTTAGATTCATCAAGTGGTACATCCAGTATCCAGAATAAAGACCCTCAAGATGAACCTTGAGGTATTTCACAAATTTGTGAATTAGATCTGTTTAAGAGTGCGTGTCCAATCTCTATACCCACTAATAATCTTATTGAAGGTCAGGCAGACTACCAGTAAAGCCAAGTATGACTACACATTACTGGAGCCTTCGTATTTGTACAGCAAAATGACAGATGACGCCTGGGGATATTCCCCTGAGAAGACTCGCCAGCTTCTGAAATGCATGTGAAACACAGAGGAGAGAGCCCAGCAGTGAAGTTTACAATCCACACTACACTTCTACATGTATCCATCTGTGGAGGAATTGTCTGGGTCAAAACCAGCTGTTTCTGAAGCTGAGGACAGTCCGTCAGATAACAGAAAGCTGCTCATCTGGCTGAGAAATCAAGCAAGCCACTGACTCACCTCAACACTCTTCATCTAACCAGGTCTCCTATGTTAGTCACTTTGCTCACAAGTGTCACTTCAGCAAAGTGATATCAGCCAGAGGAGCTCATCGAAGAGATTAAGATCATAAAAATACTCATAAAACATATTAGGTCACAGAGGACACAACCACAACCGTTTTGTGTCTTGTATTCAATTTGTTGTAACCCTGCTCAATACTGAGGGAAAACTACTTATACTTGTTTTTTTAGATGAGTGTTAAGTATTTGAACAACGATAGGTAGGTAGGTAGGTAGGTAGGTACTTGAATGATCCATAGATCTATTGATCGAGGAATTTAAAGCCCCAGAAACCCAAGGTACGGTACAGAAACAAAGGTATGAGAGAACTAAACCAGAGCACAGATCACTGGAGATATTTACAGTAAATGACACCTAAAAGTGCATCCTTACATAGAGATATGATCCCACTACCATACAGTCACCATATTACAGCAAACAACCTTTTGTTTATGTTTAGGATTATGACAATGATTACATCTACAGTAGATGGTTGATGTCTTACCTGGAATGCTACACCAAGCAATCACAATGTTACATGACAAGAGTGAGAGAGAAAATTGTCTATGCGTGTTTCTCTCTCTCTCAAGTTATTTTTTGAATGTGGCAGGAATTAATTTGCATGAGAAGCGCACATATAGTCTGGATATAGCCACAAAAAGGTAGGTAGGTACTTAACTGATTAGATTGATCCAAAATGCAACACATCAGTATGCACTTGTGTCTCTGCCGTGTTGTATCAAACAGTCATCATCAGGAAGTTGATAATTTTTCATGGTATCAGGTCATTACAGTGAAGAGATATTGTAGGCTACGTTCAATTTTGCATTGGTGACTGATGTCTGTTAATGTCTCTGATCTGTCAAGTGTAACAATACCATGTTCAGGATGTGGACAAAACCACAACAGCAATATAAAAATAAAGTATTTAATACAATACAATACAATACAATACAATTTAATTTGTATAGCGCCTCGTCTTAATGATGGAAAAGAAAATTTTCAGCTTTATACTTTGTAACTTTACATACAGGGATGAAAAAGAAAAACAAAGGGTCGATGTGTACTGCAGATCTATGTTTTACTGTTTGCTCTGACATTCATGTACACCTTGTCAGCTGTGAGGAAAGAGAGAGTGACAGGAAGCAAAGTTATTATCTGAAACCCATTTTATAGAATAACTCGATGCTTGATGTCAGAAAGGACACGCTGAAGATTTCGTTTAGTGAGAATATGTGTACATCTGCAGTTGGCAGGGGGAAACACACAGATGTTCCCTCACATTACCTTTTGCTTCCTTTTTGCGCCGACCGATGGCACATTTGTAGGCGATGACGACGATGACGATGGTCAGCACCATGTCAGCACCTACGACCCCTGCCACTGTTACAGGATCAATTTTGTAGCAAGAAGACTGGTTCTCGCTGCCTGTAATTAGAAACGGTAGATGCGCAAAGATAAGATAGGTGTGGGTCGAACAGAGAAGACAATGGAATTACTGATTCATCATGTCTGAGGGTTTCAATCTTCTCGCTTGGAGGTCTTTTGACTGAGGTTTCTTCATGTTTTGCACATACCTGTGACTGCCGCAGTAAACTCTAACACAGAGGACGACAACACATAAACACATAAAGATGTTTTGGTGAGGAGAGGCAAAGATTCTGACGCCAACACGTTCTCAGGAGGAGCGGTGGGGTCTTTTGGTTTGTCGCAGTATTTCTGTTTTGCGGTTTCATTTTCCTGTTTAAACCCACTGGAACATGTATGTGAGAGTGCGTGTGAGGCACACTTACTGCAAAGACATAGCAGGAGCACAATGAGGCAGTTGTTGTGTGGCATGGTCGACAACATCAGCTTAAGTGGATGTGCGTTCTTAAAGAGTAAAAGTCAACAATTTGTCTTTGTCTCGCACACAAACTCCATATCACTTACAGGCTGGTGTAATTTGGGCTGCTTACGTCGCCGTGCTTGATCCCTGCTGTTTTGCTGTGAATAACAAACAAAAGTCACAAAAAGATGAAAAAGCCTGAAATGAAACAGGAAACAATAAATACTGAGGGTTTATCTAGTTTCTCTACCATATATTATTAAGAAGCCATTTAAGAAGACATCGTGTCTACTTAAAATGAAGACAAGGGTGTTATTATGAGTTGATGAACTGAAACTGAAAAAAGAAATAAAGTTTTTGAGTGAGTAAGTTTGTCATACCTGGTATGCTGTGCTGTAACTCAGTGCTTGTTGAGACCTCTCAGGTCCTTTGAGGCTGACTTCCTGTAAGATTTCACCTTTAGTGTTTCGCGTCACACGCTCTTCCCGCCTCCACAGCAGACATTAACATAAACCTTGTGTGTCGCTGGTGTCATTCCCTTAATTTTACCAAAGTGCTCAAATAATTACAACAGTGTTTGGTTTACTGATGATGTCAACTGATTTTATCTTAATTCATTCTGTTTAAGAACTGGGGTGCTGAGGACTAGATAAAAAGATGCCTGCAAAAGCTCAACTCTACTGACTCTTAGTGGCCAAACACTGTACAGGAATCTGTGTCATAAAATCCCAAATGATGAGTGCAATAGTTGTCATCACTGCTATAAATCAGTAAAAAATAATTGAATCGTTTCTGTTATCATGCAGATGTTGCAGCTGATAATGCTTATGTTCATGATGATAATGTGATAACGACAATGATTACGACGATGATTGTGATTATGATTGAAACTGTGTTTATGATTGTGATTTTGTAAGAAGTAGCATGATCAGTTTTTGTTGTTCTATTTATTTGTCTTTTCATTTCATCAGTTTCATGGTCCTTATTTTACATTTATTTTGATAAATGATAGTGCTTCTTTTACTTCAGTTTCAAGGTCAAGAATGTATCTCCTGTTGTTCGTTTTCTTGTTCTTGTTCTTGTTCTTCTCCTTCATCATCTTCCTTGGGCTACTGCCTTCCTTCTTTCCTTCCTTCCTTCCATCATACCTTCCTTCCTTCCTTCCTTCCTTCTTTCCCTCCTTCCTTCCTTCCTTCCCTCCTTCCTTCCTCCTTTTCTCCTCTTCTTCCTTCTTTCCTTAACGGAGATATCTCATTCTTCCATCTATCTCTCCCTCTCTGACTCTCCCCTGAGCATCTGAGTTCTGACCAGAAAGGTGGAGGACCAATTAACGGAACCAGTGACGCTTTTTTTTTTTTCAAAGCATATACAGTGCATGGGTGCCGTATTTGTCCCTTTTTATAGCTCATTGGCACAGAAGACAGAGGGTTCAGAGAGCCAGGACGCAAAGTTCTTTCTCAGCCAACCCCCTTCGCGTCACAAAGTGGTTGTTCGGAGTGGGCGTGGGAGTGTTCCAAGGAGGAGGTGGACAACTACCTGTCCAAATCCCTTCCTGACCCAGACAGAGAGCAAGAGCTAGGACTTCAGAAAGTCCTCTTGGACACACCAGCTCCTCTTGTGGAGTTTAACACCTCAAACACGCCCACCTGGAAGAAAGTCCAGGAGGTGGTAACAGAAACCAGGGCGAGCTCTGCTCCAGGTCCCAGCCAAGTACCTTACAAGGTGTACAAGTGTTGTCCAAACCTCCTCAGAATCCTCTGGAATCCTTCTTCATCATTTTCTTTTGGCTTGCTCCTTCGTTCCCCCTTCCTTTTACATTTCACTTGTCCATCTATCTCTCCCTGTCTGAAATCTAACAAGTTATGTAGGGGACCAGTAACTAGAATCAGTGTCGCTTTTTTGTTTTTAAAACGTACAACACAGTACACGGGTGCTGTATTTGTCACCTACTAGAGCTCATTTTACATTTGTAAAGCGAAGTTAATTCTCCCCTTCCATGTTACATTTAGTTTTGTTGATAGTAATGTAATTTCAATGTTTCCGATTAGATTAAGAAATGGACTCGACATAATGTTGATCTACTATGTATTCATTCATCAATATTGTTTTACCATTGGTCAGTTGAGAAGATAATGCTTACAGGCACAGATTCCCATTGTATGTAAGCCCACATCTATTCGTGCTGAGTTCTGCTCAATTACAGTATCTAATCATTGTGTGTTTGCCTGTCTTACCTGTGCTCAAATATTGAGCTAATTTGTCTTTCTGTATGGGTGTCCTTTCTTTACCCTCTGCTCCTCATCAGTAAAGACTCAAGCTGTAATTTCCAATTTTGTTAAAAATTTTGTTAAAAATATTATTTCCGATTCAAATTCTTTTTTCTTGTAAGTCCTCTTTGTGACATCTTTCTTTCCTTCCTCCTGTCTTCATCTGTCATCTCAGTTCGCCTTTCTTTGAGGGGGTGTGTCCTTTGAGTCTGTGTGTGTGTGCGTATGACGGGGAGGAGTTGGGGAACAACGTGCTGTGTGTGTACATACAGCAGCCACAGGACAAAGGCAGAGAGGAACCTTACAGCGGGGAACTTCACACCTCATCACTTTTCGTCTTTAATCCCGTTTGGACCAAGTCGTGCTGAGGACTTCAGGACTTCTGAGATGCACTTTGAGAAATGTAAGATGTTCTTCTGTTCTTTTGTTGTTTTTTATCAGTTGTCATTATATTTGTACTACACTGTCTAGTTTTGAAATTTCATGTTGTGATTTCTATGTAAGTGAGACACAATACCGCTATGTTAGCTTTTGATAACATTCTATTATCAATCATATTGAGTCTAATCATATCTATTTATCTATCTTTAGCTTACTTTTTGGAGAAAGTCCAAAATCTCTCACTGTGATTTATTTCACATCCACTTGCCTGATCATTCACCGCACAATTATGTATTTTGTTAATTTTAATCCAATGACATTTAGCGTAAAATGAGTTTCCTGATATAAATCAGGAGCACCTCTATAGGAATAAGACAATAACTGGGAACAATGACATGAGAAGCAGAGTAGAGTGAAAACACTCATACAGGTAATATTTCTTTTGTGAGTCACAGTTCTCGTGTTGTGAGATTTCCTGAAAATATAGCTTGAATAAACATAAGATGTCATCTCTGGGGAAACCCTGGCACTCTTCAACCCCATATTTCTATTCCCCTTTTGTTGAGGCACATACTGAGACAAGCATGTGTGAGTGTATGTGTGTGTGGGCGTGTGTGTGTGTACGAGTTTGAATCCATGGCATGTTAGAGCAACCCAGGACCAGCGCTATAGGGACATGACACACTGATTAAGGACTCTCTCTGCAATGTGATAGAATGCGGTTCTGTTAGTGAAACCTGAAATAATCTCACACACACCCTCAGTGCATTGCATGTATCTATCAACCACAAATTGAGGAAACTGGCTCTGCGCACCCTTTCTTTCTCTCTCGACAGAGAGCCAAAAGTGAAAGGTCGTTGGAATCCCCTCCTCCTACGCACATGACTCAATGTCCAGGGGTTTCCACTCGCTCAATTTGAATAAAACACACCAGACAGAGTAGCCAGAAGCCGTCTGCGTGTGGGCAGCATTTATTGTCAACCTGTGTTTCACATCTAGGCCAGCATGACAGCTCAATGCTAGGACGATTACCTCCTTCACTTCTTTTGATGTGTCAGAGTAGGGTGACATATTGTCCACACTGCTGTACCAACAGTGCAAGTGAAGTTACACGTGATTCAATGAGTCACCCCGGGTCTCAGCCTCAGGTTACCCACATTAGCACCAGTGACATTCGTATCAAGTGACATTTATCATCACGGGAGAGGATCGCAGAATAAAAACATATTGTTTAGAAGAGGGTGGAAGTTCATGAAGCCAATCACCAGAAACTAAACACGAGCTGAGCGGGGTTACTTCTCCCTGCTCACGTGCTGCCACTTTCGTTTATGTGTGTATGTTTGTGTCTTTGCCTTGTGTTAGCTGTTGGTCCCCCTAGACTTGTAGATGTGGTAATGAGGTGAAATGACGTGCCGGTGACACAGCAGAGGCAGGAAGATGTGGTTTGGCTCTGAGGCGTAACGGAGCTGAGACAGGAAGATGTCATAGAATCCTGTGTGTAGGTTTCTGGTGAATCTGTCTGGTTTACACCCAATCTCTGTTCCTAATGACAGCGGTTTACTAGAGCTTTGTACTTTAGTGCACTGGTTCCAACCTGTGGCTGTGGTGGAAATAATCACTTATCTTGGAGGAAACTACTCTTCTGACATCATGAATTCCTTTTGTTTTCATTTCCTCTACCTGCGCGGTGGAAATAACATAGGTAGAGAGTGAAGTAGGGGAAGACACTTTATTCATCTCCCTGTGGAGAAAACGTTTACACTCTAGCACAAGAGAAGGGGAGGGAGAAGTCATCCGTGTGTATCATCTCATCATGTACCTGAGCAGCCTCGTCTACGTTTCAGTCCAATGAATCAACTAATAACAGAAAAATTAAATTTGTACTGTGACATATGCACGAGATGATGCACATTACCAGACAGACAGACAGATAGATAGATAGATAGATAGATAGATAGATAGATAGATAGATAGATAGATAGATAGATAGATAGATAGATAGATAGATAGATAGATAGATAGATACACACAAAAACAGCACACACATACATTCAGTACATACGTTCCAACTATCCTTTCTTCCACAGCACCAAAGGAGAAGCTGCGCAACACTCTGCCCACAGTGAAGAAACTTCTGGAGCAGAGGAAGCGGGAGACATCCTTGGTGGCGCCCTCAACATCCCAAACAAGTCCTGATCTTCAAGCAGTAGTTGCGGTAAAAAGCCCTGAGTAGTGTGTGTGTGTGTGTGCATTCGGCATTGGGTTGGTTTGTGTGAGGGTTGCAGATAGATTTCTAATTTGTTTTCTTTACTGTTTCTCGCAGTTACCTACAGCACAGCCATTCAGCTGCACAGGTAATACATGA
>OMPJ01041489.1:9227-22261 GCA_900312935.1 Carapus acus
TCACTGGCCAGTCTTGACCTCTTCCCTCATGCTGTTGTTGAGTGGGTGGGTAAGGGGGGGGGGGTTGTCGTCGATTCCTGAAATGATTCCCCATACGACCACTATATACTCACTGTCACATGGCAAGACGATTTGCTGGAGATATTCAGTCTGGACTTGTGTGTGTGTTCTTTGGGCGACCTTATAATCAGACTCCCAGTTGTCTGATTAAATTCTCCAGACCATAGAAGACAGAAACTGACTTGAGAGGAAAGTTATGGAGATATTTGTTGAGAAAACCTCTCCATGATACGGCGGCTAATGCAAAATCCCGCTGAAAAGGCTTTCAATGCCGCAGACTGACATCAACAGACAGAGAGTCATGCCCCTTGGAAGCATGTCATTTGTGTTCGGAAAGTTTGTTTTGTGCGCTCTCTGCCAGCTTGGAAGTACAGGTAAGGTATGAGAGGTTACATCATGTATCTTTACACGAGCACTCCACTCTACTCTACTCTACTGGTGTTTGTGTACTGTGAATCTTCATAAGCAAAGGTCAATGCTAGAGCCACAGCCTCTCTCTTAAGCCTGTTATCTCTGTGTTGCCGTCAGCTTTTCACACCGTCTGCTCTTTGTGCGAGACGGGACACAGCATGGCGGAAGTGCTGACTCCATCTCACCGTCTCTCTCCGTCTGTTTACTGGCCTTCTTTTGACGGCGGGGGAGAGACAAAGAGCTATTTTTGAAAGTACCCGATGTCCTTGTCTAAGAGTACATCCACAATGTATTCAACAACAGTTGACATGGGTGGATTGTGTTGTTTCTACTCACATGCGATGCGGACGTGAGCCTTTCGGCTTTTGGTGGTTCCGGCGGAGCTCCACGCCACACACTGACACCAGTAATCTTCTGGACCAAATAGCTCTTCGACTTGCTGCCGTGTGATTTCAATGCTGGCTTCTCTTACCACCAGACCTGTTGAAAGAAAAGGAACACGTTAAGATAGGTCCAAAATGTATTTACCCTGCACACATTTTGGTGTGCATTCACGTCCAAATGTCTGTGTTAGATTAAGGTGCAGGGGCATTTTCTTGGTCTACTTCAGCACAGTTCCTTTCCAGGCTGTCTTGTCTGTTGCACTGTTGAGGTAATTCCATAAAGAATAGTCAGGGTGAGGTCTCAGTAGCTGCACAGCACTCAAAGGGAGAGCCGAGCAAAGAGAGAAGAAGACAGCAGAGCAACTGGGGAGCAAAGGCTGAATGCGGCATGAGGGCATGAGAGATGTAAAGAGGAGATGCAGGAAAGACAGAATAAGTGAAGATAGAAATTATGAGAAAAGATGGGAGAGGCCATTAACAGGTAATGATGAAGAAGAGAGAACAAAACAAGTTAGGACTTTCGTGGAACTGGAAATATAACATTGCTACCAGGAATCCATGATCAAAGATGCGTGACTAAGAAAAAGAAAGCAAAATAAATGATCAAACAGAAAAAGAGATGCAATTGTGACTGTGGAGCATGAGTGTGGGGATTGGGTTGACGTGAAAGGTGGGACCACGGATTCAGATCTGTTGCCATCCGCCATCTCGACAAGGTCCATCTTATCTGACTCATGCCCATTATTTATGAACAACTGCAGTAAGTTGCCGCCACCAGAGATATTAAGAGACACTAATGGGACACAGGCTAGCAAGAAGAGGCAAAGGCGGCGAAAAACAGGGCAAAGAAAGTGAAGGCCGAGAAACAAGGCCACATTGTACTAAGAGTCGTTAATGCTGAGTCAGAGAACTAATCAGGCAAAGAAAAAAGAGAAAACGTCTACAAGACCCGAAATGGGAAACGACGCAAAAGCTTTCACGCTAGCTAGCTGTGAGTTGTGAGACATAGCTTTTTAAGTAAAGACAGAGCAGCCAGACAGGGGAAATGAAGATGGACCGCCAGGAGAGCGCTCAGATGACAAAGCATTTCAAATGGATGTCATATAAGAGCAGAGGAGAGGCGAGGAGCTTAAAGAGAAAGTCCTGGAAGGTAACACCAGGACAACAAGGGATAATAAAGGGCCGGCAGCGATGGGCTGTAGGAGCATAGCGCTAGGAAGGCGTTAAAACCTGTGCAAACTAGGGAACAGGGGACGTCGTTACAGATCCACAGCTTGAGATGAAATAGCGGGGGACGCGAAAAGAAAGGTTGAAGACAAAACAAAAAAATCCGGCTAAAGGGGTTATTATATCCAGCAAGCCAGAGAACTCGTACATAGGTAAGGAGGACCTAGCAAAACAAAAAACAAAAAAAAAATCCCTCTTAAGGACAAGAAGGGCAACACAGGACACGCAAAGGGGGGTTTGAAAATAACACTAATGCCAGAGTGGCGACGGCACTGTGGCAATTAGAGCCGGTGGGTGGTTGAAATACAGTCAGTCAGTGCTGCTCTGGCGAAGGTGAAAAAAACAATCTTTAAGAGACGGCCCACAGAAAGTTGGTATTTTGAGATTGTATGACATGAGGAGTGCAACAGAATGAGATGGTGTTTAACAACAAGAAACAAAATGGGCGAGTGGACTGAAAATGTTGCATCCTTGCCCCTGTTTTGTGGATGAGCAACATTTGTTTAGTTTTGCAGTTAGAAGTTGAACCTTTACTTAGTCATCACTTCTCTCTAGTTTTAGAAGGGTTTGTATCTACATTTTTTATGAGCAGCCTCTGAATGGGAATTAAGTCCATGACTGTGGTCCGCAAAAGGGAAAGGACCCAAATGGAGAAGGTGTGCTCAAGAAAACAAAAATGTTACTGTACTTACAGAGGGTAACACACATGACTGACAGAACACAGTCAGGGAGGTCAACATATTCTCCAACATATTCTCAACAGACTATAAGTGACTGGGAACAGGCGAGAACAAATTCTGATTCGACATGCACATAGCAGAGATACACACACCAATAAGGTAGTAGAGAAATTGGGAACAAAGAACTGAGGGTGTTCATACACAGGGGAGAAGACACAATAAGGACCAGGTGACACACATTGGGGCGAGGACAGCAATCCACATACAGTAACACACTGAAAAAAACTACTTCATAATAAAAGGGGAATTGGATATGACACAAAACAACACCGTCCACTGCATTCTTGATATAAAGTGTTTGATAGTTTACTGTTGTTCATTTGTTTGTTCTTCCAACGTACCCAACTTTTTACATTTTTGGTTAGTGTTGTTCTTGGCTCCTACAGATGGAGCGGTAACTTGCACAAGAATTTCTTTTTGGATCAACAATTTTATCTGATGCTACAACTCATCTCATATCCATCTCATATCTCACCGTTATCGCAGAACCAGCTAAAGCCAACAGCTCTAATTCCTAACTCGTCAAACCTCAGACACGCAGAATGCAGACGGCAGAGGAAGACGTCGCAACTCCTCCCGCTCAGGAGAGACAGGCTCCCCCTCTTTTAATCAGTTCCATACCGGCAAAGCAAACAAGTTAAACAAAAAAGTGGGAAAAGGACGTCTAGGAGATCAAAAGGCGCCACCAAGTTCCCACGGTTTGTCTGATGCGGCGCTCAGAACACTATTGTTGCTGTGGTGAAAACCAATTTCCTCGGGCCTCGGCGTCTAATTTTACACAAGGCTTTGAACATTCCCGTGCATTTTTAGATCTCTGCAGCGTGACACTCGGTGCTCACGTCAACTAAACCACTCCTGTCAACAGAGAGAGGTGAAGGCAAAACTGCCGATGAAAAACACAGGCCAAGCGGTATCACCGGATACCTCCATTAGCATTTCTGTCTATCAACAAAGTACACACACACATACACACACACACACATACTTCAAAACAAAAATTTCCTTAAACCTGATGTGTTTGCTCATCACCAGCTGGGATTAGCGTGGGATGAATGTGCTGAAAAGGGTTCGTCAGTTGTTAAGTTTCGTTGTGTTGGACTTAGTCTATGCTGAAGTTAGAGACAAAATCAATATCAATCTGTATTTGCTGGCAACTGAGTTGATGTGTGTGTATCTCTCAGCCTGCGCTCGCAGTCAGGTATGCACAGCAGCGAGGAAGAGGAGGAGGAATCACTGAGGACATGCTTGTCTTTTCACAGCCTGCACTCTCAGCTAAAACACACACACACACACAGGAATCTTTTCCTCTTCGCTTTCCATCTTTTGTCCCTTTGTCCATCCGTCTATCGACCAGCCTTTCTTCGAAACTCCTCTGCGTGTGCCTCACAGGGGAGAGGCGAGGGCCAGAAAAATACCCAACGGGAGCGAGAGAGAGACAGAGGGAGGGAGAGAGGGACGCTGCTCAAGGGGACAAACACAGCTAGTCGGGAACAAACAGGAAACCACAGGCGGAGGATTTAAGGTGAGATGGACTGGAGAGAGGGACGAGGCAGGGACGGGGGAAATCCCCATAGAGCTCTGCGCTTTTTTAAAAACGTGATCCTAGGCAGGCCGCCGGGGAGGAGAGAGACAACGCGTCACCAGCCACGCACAGAGCACAACAAAAACAAAGAAATCTGCTCCGCAACAACCGCAAGACGACAACGTATCACCGTGTTAACAGGAGTTAGCGAGGCAGAAGGAACATGGTGGACAATGAGTGTAACGACGATCGTCTGCACACCGACGCAGCGTCCGAGGGGAGACGGAACATGAGAGGAGCCATGTTAATGAGCTGCTGCATGTCTAGCGCAGGTGTGCAAGTGTGTGTCGCCTCGGCTGAGCGCAAATACGACACCGTGCGCTTGGAGGTGGTGGTCGGAAAACAGACGGGCGAGTATGTTCAGGTCGCATGTGTGTGTGTGTGAGAGAGAGAGAGGAGCGTAGAGATCATTACACACACTTGGCATGAATTGATTAATGAGCTGCTGCTCTTGACAGATTCCATGTGCCAGAATCAAATGGCTTTAAATTTCAGATATCTCACCATCTTCACCATCAGGCTGAAGTAGGTCTTTGTTTTTTTTTCGTTATTGTTGCTGCGTGTGTGCATAAAATCGCCTGAATATAAATTCCCAAAGAAACAATGGCACTTCCCTTTAGAAATGAAGAATTGGTTTTACATCACAAAGTATGAAAGTCCAAGGCAAACTTTCCAATTACAAGAAACAAAGCTAATGAATCCCAACGCACAAAACATTTCACTTAACGCTGATCATATCTACGATAAAGCTAAACAGCCAAATGAATTAGAAGTGAAAATAAAACATTGCACTCCCCGAATGAGATGGTGGTTGGAAGTGAAAACATAATAAGATAACGCTGGACTCAAATTAGATTTACATTTTGCTGGCTCATGTAACACCCAGTGTGTAGGTCTGCCAGAGCCGCCCATACAAATTGATACACAACTACTTCCTGCTTTTTCGCCATTGCTGGCAGACCCGCGACAACGATAAATGATAAATCTGCTGTAATGGAGGAGAAATAAACATAATGAGATGCACCATGAAAATATCGTAACTCCACATGACAGCGTCTGGTTCAAAGGCAGGGGAATTGAACCGCACATGTTTGTGTGTTGACAAACTAGGATGGGGCACAAAAAAAGAGGCGGGGCCAAGAGAGGGAGAGAGGGAGAGAGAGAGAGGACAGAGGTAGAGGGAGAGGGAAACCAGTCGGGAGGAGATTGACAGAATAGAACAGGGTCACTCGTCTGTGACCAGCGAAACATTCACAACAACAGCAGGCTCTCTTTCGGCGTACGTGTGTGTGTGTCTGTGTGCGGACATGTTGTTTACACCATTAATGCTCTCCATTCTGACACTGATTGATCATCACACCCCTCTCTGGCCCAGGTCTAAATATGTGAGTGTTTGTGTGTCTGTGCGTGCGTCTGTGTGTGTGTGCGCATGTGTGGTCACAAGCGAGTGTGTGCGCAGTACGCGTTTGTGTCCTCTAGTAGTTCGAAAGGCAGTGAACCAGGACATTCCAGGACAAAAACGTGAATCTACAGGGAGCAGGGAGCTGCTACTAAATTCAAAGGCACACATGGGCAAACACAGGCACACAAACACACACACACACACACACACACACACACACACACACACACACACACACACACACTCACACACAATAAGGCAGGAACCTTGGTGCACATGCAAATGCAAGACCAGCACATGACTACTCGCACGGGAACATGGACATGAATGCGCACGCACACACACACTCACACACTCACACACACACACACACACACACACACACACACATACGTATTACGAGTAGCTGACACGGAAAGAAATTGACCTCCATTAAAAACCTTGATTTTCATAAATAATTGAAAATGGACAATTGCAGTATGGGCAGCAGAGGGATAGAGAGAGAGAGAAAGGGAGAGAGAGAGATAGCAAGTGAGAGAGGGATATAGCACAAAAAAAGAGAGAGAGGGAGAGAGAGTGCCAGACTCGCAGGGAAAGGAGGAGATGGCCGATAAAAGTGCGACTGTAAGGTAAGGAGGAGAGGAGAGGAGAGGAGGCAGCCATCGAGCGTGAGGAAAGCAAGGAGAGGGGTAACACGAGGAGAGAGAGAAAAAAAGGAAAGAAAAACAAGAATAGGGAAAGAAAGGAGGAAAGGTGGAGAGAAGAGAGGAAGAAATCGATACATTTGAGATGGCAGCAAAGGAGGGAAAGAGGTCACAAATCAGCCCAGCCAATACTGTGTGTGTGCGTGTATGTGTGTGTGCGTGTGTGTGTGTGTGTGTGTGTGTGTGTGTGTGTGAGCGTGCGTGTGTGTGGGAGTGTGAGTGCTTGCGGTTGGGGAGTCACAGGTCAGTGGCAGCAGACTAATAACCATTCACACACTAATGGAGACAAAGTAAGTAAGCGGGTGCAGCGTATGTCATTAGCACACTTCAAGGCTAATGGAGACGTAGCGAGGTCACGTGCTAGCTGCTTAGCTAACTCTGGAGATGCCCTTCACGTCCAGACGGGCAGATAGAGACCAATTACGCCGCTTTTCGCCCCAAACATCGGGAGCACGTATCGATCCCCGGCGGAGAGGTCCGGCTCAGCCCGTTATTTTCAATATCGCCGCGGCGCCGGGAGGGAGCTCGTCTCCGCGCTTTATCAAACGCGGCTTTAGCGCTCGGAAGGGTCGGGGGGGGTTAAGCGGCCGTGTCGGCACGGCCGGCGTCGGACGATACTGCTCGGACGTTGACCTCGCTGATGGCCTGCGACGTTCCCTGGAGGTCGCCCCTCCCCCTCCCTGCACGCCATCAAACAACCTTCTGTCGGTGCGCAGTCTCCTCTCCATGATACTGAACACACACACGCTCGCTCACACACAAACCATTTTAGAATTCCTGACCTGGTGGTGATTATAGAGGCATCAAATACTGCTTCCAATTATAAAAGTTCTTAAGTTCGAAAATACAATTTTCACCTTTCCTGTGTTGCTACAAAGTGTCACCGCACAAAAATAGTTGAAACTTTATATATGCACAGAGTGATTATTGTGTGTGTGCCTGAGTGGTGCAGTGGTCCAGGGTGCCATCTTTACACTGCAGTGACAGAGGATGCAGTGGTTCAAATCCTACCTCGTCAATGGTCAGGCTCAACTGTGTCCTTGAGTAAGGCATTGAGTAACTCAGAGGTGGGCAAACAAAAGAAGATTGGTCCAGAATTCACAATTTTGACTGCATTTACAACCATCAACAAAAACTACAACAACAAAACTAACACCAGACTGACTCACTGGCAAGGATGGGTGAACTACAAAACTGGTCCCCTCGAAAGGTAAATAATGTAAAACCGTGATGCTTTTTTTTCAGTCTGTGGTTGATATGTCTGCACCTTGTGCTGATGTGGCCTGTCTGTCAAAATTTAAAAGTCAATGTGGCTCCTGAGTGGAGATGTTTGTCCACCCCTGCCTCAACTACTCCCCACGTACCTTAATGAGCAACCACACAGTGCAAATCCAAGAGCTTCAATCCAAGAGCAGTAACTGTGCTCAATATGTCCTAAATGAGGTTTTTACCTGCGAATCTCTTGCACATAAAATACCGGGAGGTGTAATAATAATAATAATAATAATAATAATAATAATAATAATGATAATAGTGATAATAATAGCAGTAGTGACGACAATGATAATGATGGTAATAATAATGATAATAATAACAATAAAATAAATTTAAATTAAATTAAATTAAAATATAATATTAATAGTAACAATAATAATATACTGTAAATAATTTCATCCTTACGTGCAGTAACCTAACAGGTTCCAATATTCCCATCCATTGTATTCCAGGTATACATCACCCCATGGACCCTTGTTTACATAAGCACCTTGTTCTCAAGCACCTTGTTCTATGATCAAGCACCTTGTTATGTTACACTTACGTAAGATAAGATAAGAGAAATAATTGAGGATGGACAGGGGGGTGGGAAATGATTTAGCTAAGGGACGAATGCAGTGTCTCATGACTCAGAATGAAATAATACTAGTACCAATGCAATAATCCACAATGTAAACATTCGGCTATTGTTCATATGTATACAATAGACAGGATGGAGCACGTTGACCTCTGACCTTCACAATGATCCGGGATTCAAATCTAATGTCACGACGCGCACACACAATGGCGCATTCTCTCCTCAGCCTCGCGCCAGACAGAACAATACCATATCGATTCTATTCTTTCCAAAGATGGACAGAAAAAGGTGCAATAATTGGGGGGGAAAAAGAGGGCAGATGGAGAGAGACTTAACAAGGGGAATAAGGATGAGAGCAGCTAGACGCTGTCCGTTTGTTCTCGTCTCCAGTGTGCCTCCTTTGAAACAACGTTTTGTGTTTTTCTTTTTTTTTCGCCCCCCTTGCTGCTAATTACTCAAAACAAGGATTTCTCTCTCATTTCAATGTCGTCCCATGACAAAAGCGACTGATGATGTTTGTGTTCACATTCACCTGTTTCACCTTCAGCTTTTTCCTGTCGTGCTTTCATGATTCCCGTTTTGGCACCGACTTCGACTTTCTCCTTCAGCTGAGGATGAAGGCGCGTCGAGGAGAGAGAGTGAGAGAGCGAGAGAGAGAGAGAAAGAGAGATGGAGAAAGACGCCGAGGGCGAGACGGAGCGGAGGAGGAGGAAAACAGCACAGCAGGAATCATATCATCTTTCACCCCAGTGTGACTTCCTGATATCTGCCAGCTTCTCCAGCCATCTCGGAGGCCTCCTCCGTCAGCATCCCTCCATCATCCCCTGCCTCTCTCCCCTGCTTCGCCCAGCTCGGGTTTTATTGGACGCTGTTTTCTCCAATTTCAGACGGTGGAAATTAGAGCGGCGAGCAAAACAGTGTGCAGTGCGGAGGAGGGAGGAGAGAAACAGTTTACAAGAGGCACCCCAAAAACAGGAAGGAGAGAGAGAGAGGGTGAGAGGGAGGAGGAGAGAGAAAGGAGAGATAATGAAAGCAGTGAGGGGCCCATAGCTGCTGGCTGTGCCTCTGAAACAGCAGGAAACATGGAGGGCAAACGGCTTATGGTGCTCAGTTTTTTGACGCGGATAAACAGCGCGCACGCGCGTGCACACACACACACACACACCCAGACGCACATCCACCAACGTTCAGCAACAACTTACTCACTCCCTCTACACACATACCGGTACACAAGTACATACAGTACATAAAAATTCAAACCAGCATTCATGCTCCTCATCCAATCTATCAAAGTTATCATTATGTGTGTGTGTGTGTGTATGTGTGTGTGTGTGCTTGCTGGCCTCTAAATCCTGTTTTGTGTTCATATTTGCTGGTTTGTCATCCTGGCGTTCTTCTGTTTCATAAAGTTCAGGCTGCACTCCCCGTCTCATTTTTATGGGTTTAAATGTGTTTGCTTTTAAGTCCACATGGACAACAGGTAGAAATGTTCCTCTTTTACAAACATGGAGACATTTACGGGCATATAGAGTGTGAACTGTTCCTGTCACGAGAAGTTATGACAAAAGCAGCTCCGCAACTTCACACACTCACTGTATCAGCGTGGTGCAGGAGCACGAGCTTGGTGAAATGTGCTCGTAATTAATTGGATGTTAAAAACGTTAATACGCTGAGAGGAATTTAGCTTTAAAAGCTGCAAATTGAGCTTGATATGCTGATATGCAGATGAAAGGTAACACTCTGCAAACATGTTACATGTATTTTATTCTTCATATGAAAGGTAAAATGTGAAGGCTTGGCAGTCACATACGGAGGGAAGTTTTTTGACTGGCTCAGATATTGTTTTCAAGTGGAAGCTCAGCGATTAATCAGTAAAATAAGACATCAACGTTCACATTTGTTTTCTGTCGTCTCTCATATGTCCGCTGCCATTGCCACACACCTTTGTTGACTTGATATCGGGCTAACTGGGTCGTCCTGATTACTAAAACTCCCCTCCAGTGTCCGTCCACATCTTAAGATTGTTGATTGAGTCCATAAAGTTGCTGCTCAAATCCCAACAGCGAGGAACTGAGCGGCTGAGGTGAAACTAATAAAGGAGTAAGCAGCGTTTACAATAGCTCACCTGTGCTTTTCTGAATCGCACCTGGAGGGACTGTGAACGCACCACTGATGAAATCATTTTGTGTTATTGGCATTTGTTTGTAACTAATACTGACGATCTGATAGATTATCGAGGCCAAAACACAAACCGTTTTCATCTTGATGGATGAAATGTGTTGATCTCTTTATGTTTCTTTACTTCTCTTAATGTCATCATTCCAATTCATCAGTCTACACGATCCAGAAGTATTCAGGCCGAATTGACTGTCAGATCACGTGTCTGTGGCTGCAAAATCTGTAGAATCCTGGGTAGACCGGAGACAGTGCCAACTGAAGATCTGAGTCAGGACATTATCATTGGTCTTCAATGGTTACCATCTGCTCAAATATTTTTGAAAGATATTCACATTGGCCAAATACAAGAAGTCACTTCTTCCTCTCAAATACGACCATTTTCTCCCCGATATTGCACAACCTCACAGACGCTGATCACCTCTTTCCTCCTCTTCTCAGAGTTTACAGCTGTCAAAACACAATTATCTGACTTTTCCATGCCGCTGTCCTCCTCAGCCGACTCTGTGCTAAGCGCTAATGATATTAATTGACTTTGCCCTGAAATCTTAACAGCCCTGAGTGCACCCATCAGGTGGAGATCAACCGGAATGGGGGAGTACAGGTGCAGTGAGGAGCCACAATTCTTATCTGAATTGTTTTCCTCAGTAGAGTCTCTTAGGCAGACAAAAATGTGTGCGTGTGTGTGTGTGTGTTTGTGTGTGCCTAAGCCTGCCAGATGATTTGGTAACAGGTAACAAATCATCTCCTCTGAGTCATGACAGTTTGACATGCATCCTTTCTATTGTATTGCATGTTTACAATCCCACCATTGTGCATTTGAAGACATTTCCTAAGTCCATTTTAACAATGTGGAGCAATACATGCAAGGAAATATGAATTTGGAATCAAATGGACGCAAAACAAGTTCCAGCGGAAAACTAAGGGTGCAGAATGGTCCAAATAAAAGTCTCGATCGCAACTTTAAAAAAATGAATGCATTAAAATCTGTCCTTCATTGCTTTGAGATTTACACATTAATCCTAGCAGCCCTGCTTTTTTGTTCACTACTTTATCTGCTCTATCCCTCAAACCACAAAAGTGATGGAAACAAGATCAAACAAGAATCGACCCTCAACAGCCCTCATCCAGCCATTACTTTGTCATTACGCTGTTTCTTTTGGAGCTAATATTTGGAGCAAAAAATGCGAGGTAACTTCCAACTCTCCGAAAAACAGAATCTCCTGGAGGCAGATTCAGATGCGGAGGCACGGTACAAGCGCCAGCGAAGGAAATTACCGAAGAACAAAAGAACGGAGAGAAGAGGGAGAGCTAAAGTATACAGACAGAGGACACGGGAGAAAGATAAATGAAGACACAAAGAGGAGGAGATGAAAACAAAGGAACGGAGAGAGAGAGGGTAAACAATAAAGGATGAGGGATTAAAAATGCAGAAACACACAGAACTGAGGAGCCAGGGAGCGAGATGAATGCAAGGAGGGCAGGAGGAAATCAACATATTTAAGACTTCAGAGGGAAATGGCGCAGGGAGGGTCGGAAAATGGGGTTAAGAGTGGAAGAGGGAGACGGTGCCAAGGCGAGAAAGTAAAGCGAGTAAAAAGAGGATGGAATATGGCTGCCATGAATTATTATTATGGCCATAAACACACAGGCAGTTATTGGGACACTAAAGGGAGGAGAGCGAAACTTAAAAACGATATTGTCACGTGTTTGGCTCCTACTGCACACTACCCACATGTATGTTGCTCTCTTCTGCCTTTAGATATTTCAGAGCAGCTTTCTCTTTATCTCGCCAGGGTGATTTTTGTTTTCCCCGTGTGTATTTTCCCCACATAAAAAACATCAAACTATCCTGTTCTGGCATTTCTATCACTGTACGAGCTCTCATCAGAGAGACAGACCCACAAAACCCCATGAAAAGCGAAGAGTACACACAAACACACACACACACACACACACACAGACGTCTTCAGTCTAGTCAGCTTCCTGCAACAACTCCAGTTGAGACAGAAACAACTTAAATCTCCACAAACGCAGCAGGGCTGGGCGTGGAACGTGCACATCAAATATTAACAAAGCCTCGGCAGCCGCCGAGGCATCCCACTCTGCTAACATGCTGAGTTGTGTTACTGTTGACCTCGCTGTGTATCTCACTCGCTTTGTGCCATACATCAGGTCGTCGCCAGCAGCTTCCAGTCCACAGCTTCAGCATTTAATCACGCGCTCTGGGGACCGGCGCTCATCAACCAGCGGCTGAACGCACGTAGGCTACGTTCCTGTCGGCCAAAAGCCCTAAGAAGCCAGGGTTGTAAGTGCTTCTGTGCGTGCGTGCGTGTGTGAGTGTGTGTGTGTGTGCGCGCACGCAGGTGTTTTTGTCCTTCCGTCAAAGCATGATTCATCATTACTCCGGCAGCAGTGGCGCTTCGTGTGCTGTCAAGTGACAAGTGTGGAACTTTGGCTGCAGTCCAATACAGCACTGCGAATCCTATTAAAGTGTC
>OMPJ01041494.1:0-12858 GCA_900312935.1 Carapus acus
CAAAGCCACTCTGGGTTTTGATGGAGACATAATGCCTGGCTGCATGGCACTGAGGCAGGGGGCCACACAAACAGCCCAAAACAAGCAGGCACCACATCTCCAACACACAAGAGCAGAGTTCTCAGAGATTAATTATGCAGATGTTATTCCAGTCCCCAAAATACCACACACACACCAGACACACCTCCCTTGGTGGGTGGGGAGGGGCTGGTTATGAATGAAGTGTGTTAACCTGTTTATGTATGTGAGGGACGGAGAGAGAGAGACAGACAGACAGACAGAGAGGGGGAGAGAGCGAAACAGGGAGACAGAGAGAGAGATAGACAGGGAGAGGATAGAGAGAGAGAGAGAGGGGGGGAGGGAGAGAGGAAGGGAGACAGAGCTACACAGGGAGACAGAGAGATGGACAGAGAGGGATAGAGAGAGACAGAGAGAGGGGGAGGGCAAGAGAGGGAAAGTCAAAGAGTGAGATAGAGAGAGAGAGAGTGAGGGAGAGGGAGAGAGATAGAGAGATAGAGAGCGAAACAGGGAGAAAGAGAGAGATGGACAGAGAGGGATAGAGAGACAGAGAGAGGGGGAGGGCAAGAGAGGGAAAGTCAAAGAGTGAGAGAGAGAGAGAGAGAGAGAGAGAGAGAGAGAGTGAGAGAGATATGATGCTGATGTTCCTCAGTTAATGAGGTCACCAAAACAACAATCTGTCTGATATCAACGTATGGAAAGTGTAGTTTTTGAGGTTTTTCCTCATTAATGAATATCTTACAAAGTTTTGCCTTGACACGATAACGATATGATCAAAAAAGAGCAAACTCCGACACAGATATGGAGCGGAAAACGTAATATTCAACAATCAGGAGCCCATTATCTCTGATTATTTGGGCAAATGTTCCAAAATTGAGAACAGCCTGAAGCCACCCATCTCAGCAGAGCCCGCAAAGTGATGCAAATGCACCAATGCCGTTTAAAAGGCCACTTCGTAACCATTAGTTTGCCTCTGGATCAACACTCTTTGTAACAGCTCTGTCCTTGCTTGACTGATATGTCAAAGTTGAGGACGCGACGGAAAGGGGAGAATGAAAATGCCACACAGGCGCTGACACAGGGATCAATCCGA
Organism: Carapus acus; assembly: GCA_900312935.1. NCBI lineage: Eukaryota > Metazoa > Chordata > Actinopteri > Ophidiiformes > Carapidae > Carapus > Carapus acus. The sequence continues at coordinate 1,112 of OMPJ01041494.1, forward strand.
TTGGAATGATTTAGCATCTCGGGGGTTTTGAATAAAAATGAGTGCGCTAGACGGTGGAGCAGTTTGATTAGCGAGATCCTTAAGTCCCTTCGAAGCCTCCGGGGCCCTTTCTCTCCTCCTTCACTGGCCAGAAGAAAAGTCTTCTTTCTCTCTTTTCACAAGTCCCTTGGTAGGCACGGCCTTTTCCTCACTGTTGGTATTACAAAATCCCCATTCAAAACAAGCCTTGTCACCTGTCAGCTAAGCCAGGCTGGTTTTCTAGATCTTTATCCCCAGCACATACACTCACACACACACACACACACACGTACACACAGACCCTGACTCCCAGCCCCCAGCCCCCATTTATGCACCATCTCCCCTACATTCACACACACATGCATCCGCGCAGACACAACTGCAAATCCCAACCGCACACACGCACACACACACACACGCCCACCCACTAAAACCACATGTCTGAGAGCTGTTACTATAGCAGTTTAAAATTCATTACCCTGCTCCCTTTTAACAAACATACACACTGGGATGGGCTCGCCGGGCAGCTGGGCCCTGCCCGGCCAAGGCCGAGGCCTCCCAGAGACGAGCCTGGTGCAAGGCGAGCGATGGGACCGAAGAGATAGCGGCAGGGTGGTAAACATGACCACACACACACACACACATACACACACACACACTTGTAGATCCTTCAGTTGATATATCTGTGGACTCGCTGTGTCAGCAAATTGAGAGAGAGTGCTTATTGTTTTTATCCATCCCGGTATTACTCTGGCATCTTTTGGACTCCTAAATTTTGTCCTCTATTTTGGGGTGGAAATTTTTTGTAGGCAAAATTATTAATAACTCAGGAATCAGGGAATCAGGAATCATTTATTGTCATTACAGCAATTGAATTGTGTAACGAAACTAAGGTGCCTGCATTCCGGTGTAAATATTTCAAATTGAGAAAGAAGAGGAGAGAAGAAAGAAAGAAAGAAAGAAAGAGAGTTTCTATATACACAAATTATAAACACACAATATACACATTATAAATAACGTCCATTATGCTCCATAGCCTGTTATGGCTTTTGATTTGTCGTTTTGTTTTGCACAGCCTTTTAGTGTTTTTAGAGTGTCGTGATTGCATCAAAAGTGGGAGATTTGTGTAAATCAGGTTGGTTTTCACACTCTTAACAGACCATCATGACCATAGTTTTTATATTGGAAGGCGTCTTGAGATAACCTCTGTTGTGATTTGGCACAATACAAATAAACTGAATTGAATTGATTTTCTAGTCAGTTCATCAACACCCAATAGACCGATTTCCATCTACTATTCACGTTATCTGATTTAACATGTGTAAATGAATTGCACGGAACTGAAAGTGGTTTATTGTTTTGAGATGAAACCATAAAAAGCTTCCTTCCTGCAGTAACACGGGGGGGAGGATGAGGGTGAGTGCAGCCAACGTTTCCGCTGTGCTGCAGGAAAGCTTGTGCAGCAGCTGTACAAACGCACCAGGCTCAAGTGAAACTCTTGCCTCCAGTTTGGAGGGAGGAGAAAGTGGGGGCTGGTCAGAGCGGGCAGAGGTCATCCGAGGTCACTTAGCCAAGGCTTCGAGCGTGCCCCGAGCAGCCGTCGCTCATTAACCCGCTGACAGCGGAGCTGGACGGCGGAGGAGCGGCGCCCCACACGGAAAGGTCGCGGGGTCAATCAGCTCTCGCTGCGGCCATCCCGTCAAGATGGACGCACAAGCATCGACTTATCCCCCCAATCAAAGGGTCAGCGGTGCATTGTCAGTTGCACCAACGCACACGATACACACATCAAAACAAATTGATTTATCAAAGCTTTTCAGGCTTTTTTCGCCTCCGTAATAATCTACTTTTCAACCCATCGACTCCCACACCATCTAATCGGACTGACAGGGGACCGAATGAAGATGTGATATTTAGCTACGCATGGGTAATAGTTGATTAGCAGACTTGTTTGTTACAAACAGTTATTGTGAGATATGAATGCCGAAAACCTCATCATTAAGATACAAATTGTAAATCATAGCTGGTCCAAATAACAATTCAGCTTCAGATTCTGACTGTTAATAAAGCAGAATGACTGATGAAAGGAAGAGACAATGTTTTAGTTTATGAGTCAGCAAATTGATTGTTATTTTCTGCTCGGGGGATTAATAAAATGTGTGTTTTACTGCTTTGATAGAGAACGTTCGGCTATAACAGAGACACTGAGGGAGAATGGAAGGAAATACAACAGACGCTCCAACTCATTCAACTTCATATTTCATATGTTGTTTGATTGTGGTTAAGGAAGGTGCAAAGGCATGATATGAATATGAATAAATGAAGTGATACCTTTAAAAAAAAAAAAACACAGAGGACATTTGATTGACGTGTCAATTCAGAGTGTGTGTACTTAACGAAAGAATAAAACATAATCCCTCTGCCTCATTTTAAAGTGGCAATTAGTGTGAACACATCAGGCTGGACACATTAAGGAGAAATTAACATATATATCAGCGCTAGGACACAATCACACACACCTCCCACACATAAGCGTCCTAATTTGGAGACTGGAAAGGCTGCTGAGAGGGCTCAGCATCTGGTTGAAGAGCTCCTTCCATTTCATCGAATAGAATGGGGAGTGAAAAGCTCCTGGACAGAAGCGGTTGCGTGAGTGGCTGTTGACTTTAGGCCGCTGAGCGGGAATTCCTCCTTTATGAGCACCGACAGACGATTTACAACATTTACAACCCCACACAAGATAGGAGCGGTGCGTCACAGGACCACGTGGGAAATGTGAAAGTTTTGGTCCAGTGGTGAGGTTAAGGTGGTTGCAGCAATCCATAAAAATATATCAACAATTACGTGGCGTCATTGTGTGTATTCTCATCCAATATGGTTGACGTGAGTAGCAATTGTGACAAATCGTAAACTCTCCCTCTCTCTTACACACATACTCACGCATACACACACAGTGATCTTGATCTTGTTGGCTTCTCTTAACCCTTAAATGAGCTGAGAGCAAGTTTACTTTGTCCACTTCATCCAATTTAGCGGCTTTAATCTGTGACCAATGATGTCGCTTCTTCTTGCCAACACTCTACCAAAACCTCAAACACTATTATTCCCATCACGTCCGCAGCAAACCCTCTGTGTTATAGAGCAGTAGTTCTCAATCTTTTTTCAGTGATGTACCCCCTTAAAAATATATCTTTAGTCAAGTACCCCCTGACACGGGCAAAACATTTTAGGAAGAAGAAAGAGGTACAGTGCTGTAAAATCACTGTCTGATTTATTAAAGCCAAACAACTTATATCAGTGAACTTCACAAATACATCCATATTGCAAACATTGCATGTAGAAACAAAAAAGAAAAATAGAAGACGGTGACCACCAGGAAGGCATAAAACCAGTCAAAACTGAAATATGCAAAACGCTGCTAATTTATATTGGTCTCTGTAATGTACAAAATTAAATATACACATAAATAACTAAAATGTGTTCACAGAATTAAATAGATAACTTAATTATAAATAAATTATATTTTGTTTACAAAATAAATAAAAAAAATAAAATTAAAATTAAGCTAATAAATAAATATTTGCTCACAAAAAAATAAACATTACCTCTTTTAGGATCAAAAAAAGAAGATTGCACTTTAAAGATTTTTTAAAGATATTTTGAAAAGCTTCACGTACCCCCTGCAGTACCTCCATGTACCCCCAGGGGTACGCGTACCCCCATTTGAGAACCACTGTTATAGAGCAATGTAGGCAGGGGGATTTCAGGCAGATTCAAATGTTTGACAGAAATGTGTATTTAAACGCTAAAACAGAGAAGCAGCTCCCTAGTATTACACACACGACAGTCTCTCTGTTTTACGATAGTTTTTTGGATGGACTTGGAGTTTTGACACGCTGTGGAAACAAATTCAGCATACTGGAGAGATTTTTCTGTAAGTTTGTGTTGGGGTTAGGGTTAGGGTTAGGTTTGCGGAGCACATGCAACAAAGCTTAGATCTAAACGGAGTGTTTTGGTGGCTGATGGCAGGTCTGTCAGCTCGCAGCTCTCTGCCACCTCTTTGTACAGCACCTCCCTCAGACACCGGTCCAGCTGCAGAGTGATGCAAAGCTGCCTGTCACTCAGACTGGGAGTGCCAAACGCCGGTGGATAATGAGCTTAAGGAGTTCACCGTCGTTTGACTTCCCCCGCGGACCTCAGACTTACATCTCTTCCTCGCTCCTCTTCTTCTGACTCCCTCTCGGATTGCCGCGGTCTCACCCCACCCAGATTTCTCATGAGCCCCTTTCACTCCGCCCTTCTCCCGTTCGGCCCCCAGCCTCTCTCACCCCCACAGCTGCCCTCCTTCCCCTGCTCTGTCCATCCCTTCGTCCCCCACTGACTGTGTGTCTCCAGGTCTTCCTGATTGGTCATGGGGATTTTTCCAGCCGTCTCACATCTAATGTGCCGCGTATGTCTCTGTGTGGGTGTTTGTGTGTGCGTGCGTGCGCACTGTCTGTCCACTCTAGCTGCTCTACCATGGCTGTGGAGCGATTAGGACAAACATCAGCTGCTGCCTGGCACTGAAAATCATACGTGTGCCTTTGACTCATGTTGGCTACGGTCAGCCTTCCTTGTTTTATGGAAAACAGGCCAACAATGGCACCACAGAGCAAAGGGCAGTCATCCTTTATTCATTTATTTAAAGATTGTTTTGTTGTTTGTAAAATAATCTCCTCTCACTGAGCAACACATACCCTCTCACCTCTGTCCACACAGGAGCACCAATGATGCCTCTTGGATTTGAATTTGACCAAAGAGTGTAGTTAATAAAAGAAATAGACAGACAGAGAGACAGAGAGACAGACAGACAGACAGACAGACAGACAGATGTATGTATGTATGTATGTACAGGTGTCTGTGTGTATGCAGATTACAGACAGACAGTCTATCTGAATATAATCCTGCAGTCAAAGGGGAGGAGCGGCTCCATGCTGGAGGGCTTTGACCCGAGTATCTGTGGTTTTAACCCCGTCTGACACTGGTGATCTCCATTATCCTGGAGACTGTGATCCAAGATGAACAGTATGGGGTGATAGAAAAGTGCCAAGATATAAGGATGTAGCAGAGACTGTATGCGTGTGTGTGCGTGTGTGCGTGTGTGTGTGTTTTCTCGCTGTCTGACACCTGCAGCTCTCAGCCCGACTGTTTAAAATCAAAATGCAAATCTATGTCCTCATCCCCCCCAGAACTCAGAGTCAGAAGCAATGTTCTCACACACTTCAACTACTGTTCCAAATTTTAGTTAATACCACCACAATTAAGTCTCAAACAGCATTAAAAATGAAATGTACAGTACCATGATAAAAAAAAGAAAAAAAAATCTGTGTGGGTGTAATAACAGAATGAAACCACCCGCTAACATTTGCTACAAATACAATGTTTATTTTGGAATATGTAGCCAGCCAGTCACAGCGTGTGTTGACTGACGTCCGCCATAAATGTGCACAAACAATGTAAAAAAAATCATATTGACTCCTTGCAGCAGGTGCAGGGCTCTATATCAAACACCTGCCTCTGCAAATGCATTAAAAAAAAAGACACCAAGGCACAAACCAGCTGATAGGCTTGCGGGTCCTCTGAGCCTGACCTTTGACCTCTGTGGTGGGCGGTGTCTCCCCGTAAGCAACGAGTAAAACGCTGCATTATTGTGCTTCCTTGGATAGGGGGATAAATGCGGAAAAGCACCTGTTTCGTGACGTCCAACACGCTGTGAGCGCCCAGAGAGTTTTCCATTGAAAGTTAGCTCTACAGCGTCACCTACTGGACATCATGTGGATCACAACGAGCCGGTTGAGGAGCAAAAAAGTTCAGACCACACACACAGGAGTACCTGCCACCGCTCATCTGTGGATGAGCTGCGAAGACATAAATCTGTCACAAGTAGACCTGCAAGGTTTATTTAAAATCGACATGGAGGATTTCTCAGTAAATGACGTAGAAACGACGGCGCAACCTGGCGTGATTGTCAAGCCAAGTCAAAAGTCAATTTTATTTGTGGTTCGGTCATGTCCCGATGCAATACGATGAATATTTGTGAAAGGGTGGATGTGTTGTCTAAATAACACAATTGGGACGTAATTACCATATCAGTATGTCGTGTCTTGAAATCAACTCAGTCATAAAGGGTTGTCCTAAAAATCCATCCGCACTGTAAAAGTGCGCCATCTTGTGATCGACACATGAAATTGTCAGTAGGGGAAATTCCGCTGTGTTCACTTTATTTCAAATTGAGTTCAGACTTTTTTTTTGGCTTGAATATGGGGATTTACCCTCTAAAAAATATTTCCAACTGTAAGACTTTATGATCGTACATCTATTTTGGTAGAGGCTGTCCTGTTTTAAATGATTGTTCACTTGTTCGAATTTGAATGTCCAGGACGAAAACACTGTAGAAAAAAAGGGAGAAAGAAAGACAGGGAAAAAAACATCGTGTGGGGTGTGTGAGAGTGTGAGAGTGCACACGTGCATCTGCGCAGACACAACTGCAAATTTTAACCGCACACACACACACACACACACACACACACACACAGAGATTTGTATTAGTCCACATGTGCTCTGAAACAGGTTGCAGTAAATCTGTAAAATGGATTCGATTTTGTTTAAAGCCCAATACACTTAATATAAAAAACAAATCTATTCATTATTTGTCGTTTATTCGTACAGATCTATCCTGGTCCATTGCATTGGTTTTCAAATGTGGATAATGAGGACTGGACAGACACCTGCTGAGCGTTTACAGAAGTGGGACATGAGTGTGTAGGAGAGATTTGTCTGAATCTCCCCAAAAATCCGGTCACACGATGTCCTTTAAACGTCCCCGGCTTAGCTGACAGTCCTAAACTCCAAGAACATGGCGTGCGCCTTGACCTTCAACCTCGGATATTTACCCAGCCTCGTTTATCTGTTCGACTAAGTCCAAATCCATCATGTGCACCTCTCGCGATAGATGGCCCTGATATATTAGGGCGCTGGGGGGGTCGCCTCGGCCACTTGGAGCGGCGTTGGGTTTCGCTGAGGAGCGCGCAGAGGTTTGGAGCAATTGAGGGTCTCGCATCCAACAGCGACCATGTCTGACGCGGTGATCAGCTTCTTGAAGGATTTTATGGCCGGCGGCATCGCCGCTGCCATCTCCAAAACTGCTGTCGCTCCCATTGAGAGAGTCAAGTTGTTGCTGCAGGTAACATGATGCGTAATTGGCGTAGCGTGGGGACGTGCGCGTCGGTTTTGCGCAACGACACTTGTACTGCGGGATACCGGGTGACAGATCGGGACGTTCTGGCGTCAGGATTATGCGCAACTAACTCCAAGAACAGCGCCCCTGTATGAGTTGATTGCATAACTGCGTTTAGAAAAAGTCCATCATTGTGGGGATGGTTTTACGCACGAGGCTTCCCACCGTTACTGTTGTGATACCAGAGGCACGTTTCCCTCATAGGATTTAATTCTTTTAATCAGATCAAACTGTCACAATAGGCTCATATTCCTGAAAACGCGACTGCATTTGAAGGCCACAGTAATATCAAATGTTGCTAAATTTCTAAATTTAACTTGGGGACAACGTAACCAAATACGCATAGACGATTCTCAAGTAACATCAGTACACTTCTGAGCTAAGGCCTTACAACCACACACACGCCAGCCAAAGACGTCAGCCAAAGACCGTAACACCTCAACTTCGACTTAGATGATGTATTATGAGCGTTATTAAAATGATTTGGGGTGTTTATTGATTTTTTTTTTTCAAAATCTGTTCTGCCTGTCCATACGTCTGTAGAAAAATATTGTGTGTGTTGATCAGCATCGTTGGTTTTATTGTCTGCTCACAGGTCCAACATGCCAGCAAACAGATCACGGCCGATAAACAGTTCAAGGGGATCATGGACTGTGTGGTTAGGATCCCCAAGGAGCAGGGCTTCATCTCCTTCTGGAGGGGCAACCTGGCCAATGTGATCCGATACTTCCCAACCCAAGCTCTTAACTTTGCCTTCAAAGACAAGTACAAGAAGATCTTCCTCGGTGGAGTGGATCAAAAAACACAGTTCTGGCGCTATTTCGCTGGTAACCTGGCATCCGGTGGCGCTGCAGGTGCCACGTCCCTCTGCTTCGTCTACCCCCTGGACTTCGCCAGGACGAGACTCGCCGCCGACATCGGCAAGGGCTCGGCTGAGAGAGAGTTCACCGGTTTGGGAAACTGCATCAGCAAGATCTTCAAAACCGACGGCATCAAGGGTCTTTACCTGGGATTCAACGTGTCCGTGCAGGGCATCATCATCTACAGAGCCGCCTACTTTGGCTGCTTCGACACAGCTAAAGGTAATCGCACCTGCTCTCACCCGATTGGCGATGAGCCGAGACTCAGTGACTCACGTTGTCATGACTAATTTCCCTCTCTCTTACAGGCATGCTGCCAGACCCCAAGAACACACACATTGTTGTCAGCTGGATGATCGCCCAAACCGTCACTGCAGCAGCCGGTCTTATCTCGTATCCCTTCGACACCGTCAGACGTCGCATGATGATGCAGTCCGGACGTAAAGGAGGTGAGTCGCGAATGTCACTCACAGCTTAATCTTAATTTCACCTTTCTAATCAATTTCTTGGCTGGATTTTGTGAAATTATGCATGTATAGTACTTGCACTTTTACATACATCACTAACCACGAGTCCCATTTCCAATAGCGGACATCATGTACAAAGGCACAATCGATTGCTGGAGGAAGATTCTTAAGGATGAGGGAGGAAGAGCCTTCTTCAAGGGCGCCTGGTCCAACGTGATCAGAGGCATGGGTGGCGCCTTTGTGTTGGTGCTGTACGACGAGATCAAGAAGTACACATAATAAACTTTCTAACCACAGTTTACAAGGAAGCCATTCGTGTTGCTGAAGTTTTGATTTTTGTAACTTAGCAATAACTAGGGAGGGTACAGGGGTGTGTTTGACCACGGCTGACATTTCCCCAGAGATATCTCTGTATATTTCATCTAGGAAGTGTTGATGTAGCGAAAGAACAGCCAATCTGTCAGTATGACAGGTGGGGGTCCAGTCCAAACATTACAGTGATGTGAGAGGTGATGTCACCATCCTGTTTGTCTTACAGTTACTCAGGCCCACGCAAAGTTCTGCTGTGATCGTTGTGATCCATTTATGGTCTTTTTAATAATAATTTCCTGTTGTTTGAGTTCTGTTGTCGTTGCAGTTAATCTGTCACTGGGGACTATAGTTCAAAAAAGCAAAACGCTCAAATATGAAGTAAAAGGCTTGTTTTATTGTCACAGTCATAGGAAATCTGCAACAAAATTAATCATGATTCACACTAACAGAAAACAAAGATAGGCGATAGCATTGACTGCTAGGAAAATTCCATTCATAACAAACTCATGAACAAACATTTTTCAATGTCTTCTAAAGTGTTACCAAGGCGCCACCATGTCCTGTTGGTAGTTATGTTTGAAAGGTAGTCACATATCTAAGAAAACATTTATCTATTCATTTATTTATTTGCGTTTCTCAATTTCAAAAATGAGAGTAAACACTGTACAGTTTGACATATTTACAGGCCAACTACGGACTAAAATACTTGTGGAATTTAGTGATTACTGAAGTTTTCCTGTGCAGCAAGCACAGTTGGTGAAAGAAGCCAAGGTTACAGCACCTTTGAATCTTAACTGAGTCATGATTTGTATTTACATTTGTTGCAGTTTTTAATCCAAAAAGTAAGCATATCACATTCAAGTAATCAACTTAAATTAAATTTGCCCATTAAAAATAGTGTTTCCCTGAACTGAGAAATATGTCAGGGTGCATGACTGGAAACAACTGCTCTCAGTTCCAAGCAGGTCTGGCTGCACCAGGTTTCTTTGGCCTGGGACCAAGTTCTCGAACGGAGGTTGTCTCGCTCGTGGCAGCACTGCTCAGCCTGGGCTCTCTGTCTAAAGGTGACAAGAGGCACAAAAAGCAAACATCAAACTCATTGAACGGTATATCCCAACAGACAACAGCAAAGGTTTGTTCACTGAGAGTGACCTTTTGACATCTAAACAATGACTTTGAACAATAATCATATCTCCAATATCAATGCATGTGAAATGCACTGGTTTCTCAATCAAACTCCTGACATAACAGAAATAATATTAATATAAATGATTTATGAATCTATTCACACATGTGTCCTACTTGAGGGAGTCTTGATGGAGGTCCTCTCTTTCTTAGTGATGGACTTGTAGATGGGATGGGTTGGAGTTCCCCAGTATCTCTGCTGGTGGTACTCCGCTAGCTGGTCAGAGCGCTTCAACCCCTTTGTCGGCTTTACAGACTCCAGCCTTTTCAGGAGAGCCTGTCAGAAAGAATTACCACTGTAAATTTTCATCAAATCATGCCAGCAGTCCAGTTCCGCATCGGGAGACATTTCCCTTTGTCTTTGTACAGCTGTGGCCTTGCACAGGTCAGTATCCGCAGCATTCACATGTTAGCTGCTCATTGTTGCAGGCGAACAGATTCCATGGTGAACAAAACAAAAGAGTGTACAGATCATGTTCTTCCTTGGAGGTCCAAATACCATCAAACAAAAAAATAAAATGGCCAACTCAGAGGCAAGAACGTGAGGGCAAGTGGTTGAATGTCAAACACCCCCCCATATGCGAGCTGTGTGTAAAACCCACTGAGCACAAAGTCCATAAAAAGCTCTGCAACCAGAAAAACGACGAGGGTCAAGATTCCTTCCTCCCGAGGTCCAGAGGCCCTACATAAGTCATACAAATGGTGCCACAAACAGGTACGCATTTTATGAAACTAACAGCCTAAAGAAAACTTCCTTCCTGTAAAACAAAAGCCTACAGACAGCTGCTATGAGTTGAGCTGGCTCATCGCATCAAACAGATTATTGAGTATTTCATCCAAAACTAAACTAGAGGTGTTTCAGGCTGTACCACAGTGGTGTCACACTAATGTGTCATGTGGGGTGGACATTCTGCTCACCCAGCATATTCAATTACTTCACTCCAAGAATAGAGGAGAGAAGAAGGCGGGAAGGAGAAGACGGGGAGACTGGACAGGGGGACAGTCTGGCTAGAATGAGTGGAGGACAGAATAATAAGACACTAAAAGTAAAGAGGAGGAGTATTTCAAGTGTTTTCTCCTGATAATAGCCACAAACAACGCAACTCCTATGTTCTACCCTCAACAACAGCAAACCTAGTTATCATGTTGTAACTGGCATTGACTGTGCCCCTCTGACGCTACATTTATTACCCAGAAGTGGTGTTAAATGGATGGTATAGGGGAGTGGAGGGTCTCAGGGGCTCGTCTTGAAGGATCCAAAGTCTTGTAATGTCAGTATGCGGCTGCTGCAGGATACCACCTGCTGCTGTCTGTCCCAGCCTGCCTGTGTCTGCTCTCACTGCTGCCTAAGACACCAGTCATGTCCAACCATTGAATGTACTGACCTCGGAGGAAGGCAGTTCTGATCATTTTGTTTCTATGGCACCTGTCAGAAGTTGCTAAGGGGCAGGGGAGGGGTCTGGTGCGGACGTTGTTGCTTTGCAGGGTGAAAAAGTGGGCCCAGTCATGATGGTCAAAATGTGATGGACACATTTTTACAAGTGTAATAAGATGTTGTAAAAATAGTAATTAAAAAACAAATAAAAACAAACAATAACAATAACAACAACAACAACAACAATAATTGTG
>OMPJ01041496.1:0-20776 GCA_900312935.1 Carapus acus
TTGAAGAAAGTGGGAACAGTTGTCTGCAATACGTCATCATCTCCCTGAACTAATGACACTTGATGTCGTAAATGCACAACTGGCCTGAGTAAAAATAAACTCAAACTGTCGAGAAAGCATTCACAGGTCAAGACACGAACACTACAGTTTGAGTTCCAAAAGTAATGTAGACAAGTCGGAGACATTGTGGAATTCAAATAGTAAATGAATACGTGTGAAAAGAATCTTATTCCAACATCCAACACTAATGCTTCGTCTTAACGCTCAGCCAGATGACATTAAACCAAACTCACAGACAGACAACTGGATGTGTCAGAGTTATTGCCATGAGTTGAATGCAGAGTGCATTTGTCTTTCTGTTCGTGATTTACAAGTGAAATGGACCATTTAGATGCAACAGGTGTTATGGCCTCCAGAGGGAGCATCCAGGGGGCCACTTCACTGGATACCTTCCATGGTACAGGAGTGGTGACTCTACCTTTTTTCACTCATCCAATCTCTGAGGCTCAGCCTGGCCATCCTGCAGACAAAATTAACTGCACCCTCTGGCTTAGCTTTCTGTTCACCACGACAGAACAGGTGAGCACTCAAATGGCAGATACCCATGATGAGAGAATCACAAACAGAAAACAGAAACGCAAAGAAAAACAGCATTAATACTTTCAGTTTAAGTTGTGAACAGAATTGGATAGATGTGGATTTCTCAAGGCACACGTATGTGCTCCAACGCAGTGGTTGGGAAACAAGGCACTCACTTAAAAGTACTTAGGTTCAGATCAGATAGGGCATTCCTACCTATCACGGCTGAAGCCCCCACAGTAAGATCACTCCCAGCTCGGACTATCGCGCTAAAAAGGATGGGTATTCAGCACTGCTACTGGACACAAATGACAGTCAGAGCTCATTCCCCGGGTTGAACCTGTTCGTCTGCTGGTATGTCACAGCTGCAGGCAAAACGTCTGAAGGCTACCCAAGAAGCCTCACAGTGCTCCCTCCCTCACCTGGAGCAACTCCAGCAAAGTCCAACCTCTCTGAAGGACTGGGGTTCCTGACCATCACTACTTGTCAAGGAGAGGTTGACTATCTTGGCAGCGCCACTCAACCTCTTCCATAAGCTTAAAGCTTTTCCCCAACCAACTTAGTGTCAGGGAAGAGAGGCTGTCCGCTACGCACTCAATCAGGGCCCAGTTCCACATGTTAAGCAGCGGGGCCCTTTATCATTAGAAGTGGTATGGGCCGCTCAGCAGCAGTAGAAAGGACAGAAAGTGATAGGGCCAGAGTGGAAAGAGCACAGAGAGCCTGTTCCCATCCAGTCAGAGATATTGCAAGGCTTGTTCCACCCTGTTGGAACCTAGAATTCTTGTCCCAAATTTATTTGTGGCTCTCATGAGTCCTCCCAGCCAGCACATCTCTGCCTTCCCCTGCGCCTTAGTGACTCCCCATTTAATGGATATTTAGTTATCAAGGCGAGCCATTGTTTACTGTTGATCAACTTGGCAAAAGTAAAAATGATTTCACAGTTCAATCTTTTGTGTAGAAACTCTTCAACACCATTAAGCAAGGACATAGGTTTTGATTACTTTATGTAGGATACCCATCATATCTCCAGCTATCAAACCCCCACAATTTTATAGCTTCTGTGCACAGCAGGAATCATGAGCCATGACCACTTTAACTGTACTGACCTACAAGACTTCGGGTGTACTGTTCCCTGTAATTGTCCATTTGGCTTTTATGACTGGCAAGAACCTTCTTCACCAAGTCCAGCATTCCAAAGTTCTGCACAATGTTATTCAGTACAATGGCATCTGGAAAAGAAAAAAAATGTTGAATGTGACTCATACTTTGCTTTTGATTAAGCACTTCTCACTGGCAAATAGTCACTGACAATTCTTTAAAATTAAACTTAAATATAGATTTCAATGAATGATCTGAATGCTGAATTAATCCCAGAATTCACTTCTTCAATTAATGTTATGTAAGTTTCACTTACTATACCCCAAAGCTGTATATATTTCTTCTGTATATATTTTTTTCTTTAACCTCACACCATTTCCATATTTAAATGCACCGGAACTCTGCACCTTAACTTCATTATAAAATGTAAATTGCTGTAATAACAAGAAAGATTTCCTGATTCCTGAAAACAAACAACCCTGGACTCCTGTGACCAAATATTCATGATCAATGTCATGTCTTAATTAAAGCGATATGATCGTTAAAAAATAACTGTCATGCGAAACAAATTCTGATGGTTTTCCAACCATCAACATACTGTTTGAGATTGTGACAATTGTCTTCAAACACTGCCCACTGACTACCCCTTTAAAAACGAATGTCGCTCTGACACATCTGACGTAAAGCAATTGGAGTGCTCAATGGCCTTCAGGTTCTTATTTGCTAGATTTTAGAGCTTCTTGTCGCGCTACAGCTAAGAACATACTGCTGGACAGATTGGGAAACATATACACCCACAACCATAGAACTTTCCTTTGGTTAAGGCTAAGGTGATATCAAAAATACGCCTAAACCTGCCAGGGATGTACATAAGATTCCTGTTTGTGGACTTAAGATCAGGGAAACAGTGGCACCTTATACTGAGTTCTGCTACTATGATCTTAACAAGGACCACAATACTAATAAAGCTAATTGGATGTGCCTAATTTCTGCACTGAGTTGCTCCGAAGTACAAGTTGCACCAGTAAAAGCATAAAAATTAAGAAAAAACTAAACAAAAAACAAACAAAGCAAGCAAATATGTACAAGTCGCATCGGACTTTCGGTTGCATTTTTGGGGAAGATTTATTTTACCTAATCAAAGACCAAGAACGGCCATTTCATCTTCGAAAGCGAGCAACAATGATAACAATAGCTAAATTGGTGTACAGCACACTAATGTAACATGTTGGTAGTTATACAGCTACATGAAGTGTCGACAACGAACGGAATTTGTGTCTAGTATGTTAATGTAACAATTACTCAGAAAACTTTAAATTAAAACAAGCTAAACAATTTACCAAACCTTTTTCTCACTCCAAATCACTAAATCCATGTAATTCTTCATCCTCAGTGTCGCTTCTGAACAATGCCGCCAACTAGAGGTAAATGTAGTGCTGCTTCCTCTACAGTGCAGGAGACAAAGTGGCGCTTAAATTACCGAAATTGCCATAAATCACTGCAACGTTGAAATTTTAGTGATACAAGAAGTAAGTGGTGGTATATACTGGTACAGAAGCCTAGAGTGCCATTGCACAATTGTCATACAGTTTTTATACATATTTATATATCTTAATTATTTCACATATACTTCGCATCTGAGTTTAAGTTGCACCCCTCGTCAAACTGTGAAAAAAATTGCAATTAGTAAAAAATACAGTACCTGTAATTGAAATGTGCATGGTCCCCCATGTCCTCTAAAACAACTCATATAACTCATATTTACTGCATTTGTATCTTCCTCTATCCTTTGACTTGCCACCATGTACTTTGTACTGTCTTTGAATAATTTTTAGTTTCCTTTTTCATGCAATTTCTTCGATCCATCAAGGATTTAGCATTTCCCTCAGTAACATGTATGTTCACTAACGTTTTTGAATTATGTCAATTTCTGTTAGGAATCTTCATACACTTGGACAGCAAGTCTCACCTTTGATTTGGATGGGAGTTTCAGACACCCTCTCCTGCAGCCCCCTCAGAAGGTGTTCTAGTTCTCTGTGGAAGTCCTCCACCACTTCATCAAGCAGCCCTGCTTCTTTCACACTGTGCCAGAACACTACTGTCTCCTCTTAATGCATTCACACACATTCAAGCATAAGGGAAGACACACAAACATAATTTAAAACAAACTAGTCTAAATCTGTGGTTAACTATATATCTAATATCCAAGATGAAGAAATTCCCCAACAACCTTCAATGGCTGTGACCCACTCAGAGGTGCCCTCTACCCCAGCTGGCGATGAGATTCCTTGACCATTTACTAGAGATCGAGTACAAAAAGAAAATCATTATTTTTCAGTGTGTGAAATAATTGACCAATTAAAGCAATTTATCAACAATCCAGTTAGTCTAGTTGCAAAAGAGGAAGTCGTATTGATCATCAAATTTAGAGTTCATAATAACCGCATCATCCTTTTCAATCACTCATAACACTGTATAACGCTGACTGGCACAATCAGATTCACGTTACATACTCCACCTGACCCTGTGGAGACCACTCTCGGGAGAATTTCATAGAGAACTCAAATGAATCTACTGTAGGACTTTTTCGACAGACATTTCCTTAATTTAAAAAACATTGACTTTAAAGTAGCTGTAGACTAATGCTTTTATATATTTCAAGGGACTGCAGCGGTATCGTCTGTTAAGTACTTGTTTTGGAGACCAGAGGGTGTCCAGTTCAAGGCACAGTCCAAGACCAAAACATAAGGTATTAAGGTAAAACTGGTGGCTGGAGAGGCTCTGTTTCCTCTACAGAGCAATGCCAAGGAGTCCTTTAACAAGTGCTGCAATGCTTCCAATGGAAACAGTGGCTCTGTCTGAAAAAGCAGCTGAGCTTGAGTTGGAAGAAATGACAATGCTGAAATACTCAGGGTTCCCTTTAGGATGACACAAGCCTAACAAACTTATATTGACCCCTGGTAACAGAATATGAGAAAATGTGAAGTATAACTTACAATCAGTAGAGGAAGGGACCATGGAAATCGATTCTACCGGTAGATCGCTACTGTTCAACACTTTGGCTCCAACCAGGTCTATCTTGGTGCTGCGGCATGTGTTCGAGCAGACTTTTGTGTGCTGGTAGAAGTCCAACTCACCAGAGTCCATGATCTTTCTGTGACAACGAAAGTAAGGACAGAATTTGTCAGAGGCGTCAAGTTGCCGTTTGTGTGTGGAAACATTAAATCAAGAGCCTTAAAATTCAGACTGTGAGCTGTAACTTAATTCTCACGTAGTGAACACTGGGGCCTATACACAGGTGCAGCTTATGAATAGACAGGGAACCAGTCATGGACAACATATGAGGAAATGCACATGGTGCAGATTTTAAAGTAAAGGCGATCAATCTGGCCATCAGAGAGGGAAGCAAAGCAACAAACTTGGCAACAATGAATCATTGGTTGGAGCAGCAGCTAGAAGAAGTAAGTCAATGCAAAATCAAGATAAAGGTTTTAAGAGGACATAAAAGCAACTGGACCCAGATGGAAAACATTCTTGATGACTTTATGCCATACTGCTGATTTTTAGGCACAATTTAGAAAAAAAACTATGTCTTAAATTAAAACTACAGACTGTGCTCAACTTATGAAGACAACAGGTTCACAGGGGCTGTTTGTAAGCTGAATTTTTTACAAGTCCTTATACTTAAAATTTCCTCTATATTTGCCATTTGGGGTCATTTAAACGCCCTGCAGTTACACCTGCTCTGTTGCTAAAGGGAGGCAGCCACTGCACCTGTTCTCCTCGGCCGTGCTCGGCTTGCTACCACAGGAAAATGCAATTCAGACAAGATAAATAAGGTTAACTTGTGCCGAAATGTTTAAGTATCCAGTGGGGTACAAAGGCTAACACGCTTAGATGCTCAGTAATACAAAAGCAATAACAAACTGGGTGCCATTAGAGAGATGAGTGTTGATGATGCACATATGGAGCTGTGCGGCTAAGCGTGGGTTGCGGCTGAAAATGGAATTAGTCAGATGTGGTGCACGGTTCAAGATATAAACTTGCAATTGCAATATGCCACTTTGCAAACACTAATGGACATCAGTCTGCAGTTATTCACATCCATGAACGTTCGCAAGTCAGGAGGAACTGCTGTTCGTTTAAAAATCTTTCGTATAGCGTCTTTCTGAGTAGATGTCTCATGTGACAACATGACAACCTGTGGTTTATATTCAGGTGTGGCTTCTAATTGTACATTTATTTTCTTATCAGGTTTACCTGGTACATCTTAATCTTCAGGTGCACTCTTTAAGTTCAGAATTTATATGATCTAAAAAGTACGTATTTTAAAACAACAACCTGTGACATAAATCGGATGGATATTGACATTTTAATGTGTAATTGTTGCAGTTCCCGTTCATGTCATATTTACTAATTCTTGCTGAATCATGCACAACCTTTTTATTGTTTACTGTTTCTGACCTCCTGAATATCGGCTGTGTTTACTTTGTCTGGTGAATCCTGGTATCATTACCTCCTGTTTGGGGCTGCAGTTTTGTCCCAGACACCCTTAAGCTGTATTTTAGTTGTACATAAATCTCAACTTTTTTTTAAAATATCTTCGCCATGATAGCTGGTCAGGGTATTTTGCACGATAACAAAAAAACACAAATTTTCTAACAAATCAAAACATTTCTTACCTTGAGCATCTCTACCTTTATGCATAATTTTCTTGCTGACAGAGCAACTGGAAACTTCAATCTAAACCACAAATCCATCTGCAGTTTACTTTCAATGTCAATTGTCAATGTCAATGTGATTCAATGTGAACTGATTCACAGGCATTGAACAATGTTCACATTTCAGTAAGTAGATGACTTGTAAGACCTTCTTTAAAATGTATTTGTTTGTATTTTCAAATTAAGGGACTTATTACCTTTACTCATATTACTAATCTTTCAAAAAGAACAGGTGAATTGACGACATAAAAGAAGACAGGTCATATATGTTTGCGAGGACATTTTTTGACAGGTTTTCCATTATCTACTATTATTACATGGCTTGTGTGAATGCTGGACTCTGATTGGCCGTTATTGGTCTTGTGAGTGGTCATTATTTTCGTTTAGTACACGGCTTGTGTGAATGCTCAGTTCTGATTGGCCGTTATTGGTCACGTGAGTGGTCATTATTTTTGTATAATGACCGCTCGACTATCAATAACAGACCGCTGCGAAATCAAAGACTCACAGTTGAACCTGCTGCATTCATATCAATCCGCGCCACACCATTTAGTTCCACTCAGGATTGTTTACGTACTGTTGCCCGCGTCACGCTTCGTCAACATGAGCAATTCAAAAATTATTTTCAGCATATTTGGGAAGCATGAAACTTTCGATGCGTGGGTAAGTATGATACGTGTACTTCAAGCTGCGGCTACAAACACACGTCGGTAGAAGTGACAGAAGCGCGAATGTAAAAGCAGAGTACCTGTAGCCGTTACGGCACTATTTTCTTGCGAAGACGAAAGTATCGTAGCCTACACTTTTGCAGAAAAATGAAAGTAGCCTTGTTACGAACTATTTCTGACGACTGTATTATTCATTAATGTTTTAAGCCGTGTAATAAGCGCGATAATGCCCTTGTCATCAGTCATTGTTGCAGATAATCACCTTGAGGTGTCCCCCACCCCTCTACTTCGCGTCGGGTGGTGGGGACACCTCTCGGTGATTATCAAGCAACAATGACCTCTGGGATCCCGTACATAATGACCGCTCCACTAACAATAACGGACCACTGTGAAATCAAAGTCTCAGAGTGGAACCTGCTGCACTGATATCAATCTGCGCCACCGCATTTTGTTCCACTCAGGACTGTTAACGTACCGTTGCCCATGTTATCCTTCTTCACAGAACAAACATGGACACTTTTAAAGTAATTTCCATCATATTTGGGAAGTATGAAACTTTCAATACCTGGGTAAGTATGATACGTGTGCTTCAAGCCGCAGCTAGAAACACATGTCGGTGAAAATGACAGAGGTGTTAACTTCAAAGTTCCCAAAGATATCCCATTCGCTTTGTCCAACTCTACCTTCAATGGAAATATTGAGTTTAATGTCAATACTGACTCTGAGAAGGCCAATGAGTCCTTGTTTTTTAGCCTACACTATTGCAGAAAAATGAAAGCAGCCTTGTTATGAACTATTTCTGTTAACTGTCTTAACTTAACTGTCTGTTTTAAGCCGTGTAATAACCGAGATAATGTCCTTGACATCGGTCGTGATTGTTCGATAATCGCCTCGAGGTGATTATTAGCCAACAACGACCTCCGATGTGCGCATTAGCCTTTACATAACTGATTAATGCATCACTGTTCCCAGACCTTAGCATGGTGCCATTGAGGCGAATGGCTCTCTTCCAGTCCTTAAGGGTGGATTTTCCTGCTAAGCAGACAAACTCCTTTGGGCTGATGAGCTGTTCATTAAGCTGAAAATAAAATCATATTCACATTCACAGGTAGATATCCATCAGAAAACAATCACATCAATGTTACTCGTGCTACATACCTGGACACATTTAACATTGATGCCAGGGCACACAAACTTCTTCCAGTTCAATGTGGCTTTGGAATCACCACATGTTATAGGGTAGAAGACATCTGCTTCCACCTCCTGTGTAAATTTCACTGCAAAAACACACATGTACACACATGCCCGCACTCTGAGTATTTAGCTAATCTACCTTAATTTTTCCCTGATTTGTGAAATGTTTCTTTTCTCATGCGATCATTACCACAGGTAGTATACCAGATCATCTGACCACCAAGAGTTTTCATTTGCAACCCAGAAGGTGAAATGTTAACTATTGACTGGAGGGCATGCTTTTTGCTCACATATTTTATCTACAAAACCCAAAACCAGGGAAGTTGGCACGATGTGTAAACCGTAAATAAAAACAGAATACAATGATTTGCAAATACTTTTCAACCTACATTCAATTGAATTCACTGCAAAGACAAGTTACCTAATGTTCCAACAGGTAAACTTTGTAATTTTTTGCAAATATTAGCTCATTTGGAATTTGATGCCTGCAACATGTTTCAAAAAAGCTGGCACAAGTGCCAAAAAGACTGAGAAAGTTGAGGAATGCTTATCAAACACTTATTTGGAACATCCCACTGGTGAACGGGCTAATTGGGAACAGGTGGGTGCCATGATTGGGTATAAAAGCAGCTTCCCTGAAATGCTCAGTCATTCACAAACAACGATGGGGCGAGGGTCACCACTTAGTGAACAAATGCGTGATCTGATTGTCAAACAGTTTGAGAACAACATTCCTCAACGAGCTATTGCAAGAGATTTAGGGACTTCATCATCTATGGTCCGTAATATCATCGATAGGTTCAGAGAATCTGGAGAAATCACTGCACGTAAGCGACAAGGCCGAAAACCAACATTGAATGCCTGTGACCTTCGATCCCTCAGGCGGTACTGCATCAAAAACCTACATCAGTGTATAAAGGACATCGCCACATGGGCTCAGGAACACTTCAGAAAACCACTGTCAGTAACTACAGTTTGTCGCTACATCTGCAAGTGCAAATTAAAACTCTACAATGCAAAGCAAAAGCCATTTATCAACAGCACCAGAAACACTGCCGGCTTCGCTGGGCCCGAGCTCATATAAGATGGACTGATGCAAGGTGGAAAAGTGTTCTGTGGTCTGACGAGTCCATATTTCAAATTGCTTTTGAAAACTGTGGACATCGTGTCCTCCGGACCAAAGAGGAAAAGGACCATCCGCACTGCTATAGGTGCAAAGTTCAAAGGCTTTGAAATGTGTTGCTGCCTTTAAATTCTAAGTTAATGATTATTTGCAAAAAAAAAAAAAAAAAAGAAGTTTCTCAGTTTGAGCATTAAACCTCGTCTTTGCAGTGTATTCAATTGAATATAAGTTGAAAAGGATTTGCAAATCTTTGTATTCTGTTTTTATCTATGATTTACATAACATGCCAACTTCACTGGTTTTGGGTTTTGTACATTCCTCTCAACCCGATATCTGTCAATGACGTTTATCAGAGTAAAATCGCTTGTGTCATGACTCAGAACACTGGTGAAAAATTCAGTGATTTGTGAACCGTCCTTCAAAGAGCCCAGTATCCTAGCTGTATGTCACTGTGACTGATGCATACAGCAAATCATCCCTTGCCTCTTGCCGTATTCCCCAATTTGGAGTTGAGGACACAAGCATATCTTCATCCACATGGATAAGCTGGCAAACACTGAGTCTTTTTCTCACTTCCCCAGTGCATGTCTTAGTGAAGAGGCTGTCAGATGGGATCATTAGTTTTAAGATAGAAACTGAAGGGGAAAAGCAAATGTTTTCCTTGCAAATGCCCCACAGGTTGATTGTCAGTTTAGAGGAGAAAGAAGAATTTTGAACGAGGTTGGAGAAGAGGGACGAGGTTGATTAGATAAGGTGTGAAAACAAAGAGAGCCCCCATTGTGAGTTTGACACGAGTGTATGTCAAATCTGCAAGTGAGAGCATGGTAAATCGACCCTGCTTCTTGCATGGTTATGTCGTAGGTAGGACTTTGACACAAACCTTTGAGTTGAAGCAGTGACAACGCTACATTTGACGTGTAATCAAAACCTGCCCTTATCCACAAAATAGGTTAAAACAATAGCCAATAAGGTTTTTAAAATGGCACCAACACGACAGGCCACAAAGAAAATCGAGCTTCTGTTAATCCACCTAAACTGTCAGCATGTTTTGCCAGCACTTGCATCAGTTTCAGTAACATACAGTCATTTGTGCCTCTTATCGACTGATTGATTTATCAATTTTTTCTCTTCTTGACTAGGAGTGAGACATATTTTCAGGGGATTATCAAACCATTATAATTGTAATTATGTTGAATTCTGACGGTATTAGAATCCAGGGGCCTCATGAACTGTGCGTACACACATTAATATGCCTGACTAGTGCGTGCGCACTTTCCTATGGGATTTACCAACTCTTACTTGTGCGTAGAAACATGAAAATTTGAGCACAACTTTACCCCTGCGTACGCACAGCATCTAGTGGCTCAACAGTGAAATTACGAATAAAACCCACCTAGAGTGTCTATTGATCCCTGCTCCTTGCGCAGCACAGCAAACAGTTCTCAGAATCCTCCGATAGGGTAAGATAGGCCACGGTCAATGTTCCCTATACACTGCACGCTTGCGCAATCACGTACCGCTCCTGCTATCGCTCCGCACAGCGAAGCAATGGGGTGCAGAAAATGAAATTCAATATGTAAATTCAGTTAACACCTAAAGACTTAACAAAGTTGCCATGACTTACTTTCGCCACCAATCGGGCCAGATCAAATCAAAGTCAATGTCTAAGTCAACATCAATATATTGACGCATCGTGTGTATATGCCGCTCCTCTGCAGGAGGGACTATGTCTCCCAGCTGGCCTGGGAATGCCTTTGGACCCGTAGGAGGTGTCCGGGGAGAAGGAAGTCTGGGCTTCCCCTCTGAGACTGCTGCCCCCGCAAACCAGCCCCGGATAAGTGGAAGAAATCGGATTGGATGGAAATCATAATTGTATAATCATTTACTCAATGGGGTGGATTATCCATGCACTGCATGTATCTAATTGTATACTTCGAGATTTTCAGGGAGAAAATTGTAACACTGCTCAAAACATCATGTATTAAATATGAAAAGTTTGGCGTTACAGGGTTTAACATGTTTCTATGCACAAGTACAAGTCGGGTAATCCCACAGTTTGTGTGGGAAAGAACGTATGGTTGATAAATGAGGTTGACTATGTTGGATTCTGCTATTACAGTAGTGCTTTGAGATTCAAGTTTCATTTGTTCTGTAAATGAGCTCATAGATCAATCAAATTCTTTTTTTCATTTAAAATAACTACGGTGGTATCATTTTAATCACACACCTCTCTAAATTATTTGAAAAATACATCAATGAATAGACAGTCATATTTAAGTTGTGCATAATTGCCATAATATTTGGGACTTCTTTCTAACACTGTGAACCCTGAGGCTTGTACACAAGTGCGGCTTCTTTATAGATTTGTACTGGCTGAGGGCAACCGGAGAGTAGTGTAGCAGGAAGTGCAAAAGTCAGACAGACATTTGGGGAAAGTTTAAGCACCGAAGATGACACAACAGTCATTTTGATTTGGATTTTGAACTTTGATTTTGCACATCATTCACACACCCTCATCATGGACAATAATGAATGAAGAAATGCATATGATGCAGCTGTTAAGGTAAAGGCAATCAATCTGGCCACCAAAGAGGGAAACAGCACATCGGCTTGGCATCAATGAGTGAATGGTGAGACGTTGTAGACAGCAGTGGGATGAACTAAGTCAATGTAAAAAGGCGTAAAAAGCTTTCAGAGGACATAAAAGAAGATGACTTTTGCGTTGGTGTGGTGTCTTATTTTGCAACCACACCTGTGCTGTGGCGTGGGTGTTGTGTTCATGTCATACTGCTGATTTCCAGGCACTGTTTGAAAAAAAGCTTGTCTTAAAACTATATTTGAATGTTCTTCTGTGTATCGGCTTTCTGTGTAAATATCTCATGTTAAAACATGAAAACTTGCATCTTGTATACATACCTAAACACGACTCCTGCCTTGGATTTCTGCTCATTTCTCTAACAAAAATATGGAACAAGAGACAGCTCCTACCTCAAAAAACTTGTATGTTGAGTTGCTCATATGTCAGGGTACTACTGTATTAGAATCCAACATAAGCAATGGAAGACTTCAATTTCCTAAAGTACCTTTATTTCATCAAGTGCCTTCCTAGTTACCTTGTTGTAATCTTTATCAAAATTTACAAATATAAAAAGATCTTAAGTCATGGCAACTTCAATCCAACAATTAATTGATTAAAACAATACAAAAAATTGCAATTTCAATGCAGCGCTATGGATATTGTGCTCACATTTAGCAATATTATGAGTGTGGAGGTTGTCAATGCATACCTGTAATTGCATCTTTCTTTGGCAGAGCCCCTGTCCTGCCCGTCTGAGTTTTTGTTTCCACTGGTGCCTCCATATGGATATGTTTCCTAGAGAAACACATGAACATGTCAAAAGCCATTTACCGGTAGATACCAGCACTTAGATCTGACCAATGACAGCAGTTTTGTCCTTGATATAAATCAGGGGAATAGCGGAGAGCAGAGGAGGAAACAGATGACGGTGGCAGAATAACAAGTTACAAAGGAGAAATACTTTTATTAATCATGTATCATGTATCAATAATTTGAGATTAATTTGAGAATAATTTTCACTCTGTTGCCATATTCACACTCAGTTTTCCCAGTACAGTAGTCCCTCGGTAATTGCAGAAGTTTTAAAAATAACCCGCAATAAGCAAAGTATATGAAGTAGTACTTATTTTTTATAATTTTTTATAATCAAAAATGTTTTAAGGTTGCAAAACCCCTCACTACACACATTATACACTTCTCCAAGACAGCCATTAATATTTTCTCAAATTTCTGCCTTGTTAAAGCACTCTTGAAGTTCAAACCCTCATTGAAAAATAAGTACAGTATTATAGAATGAAACCAGGGACCAAATCCTGTTTTCTTGTCCATAGATTTGTTTGAGAAACAAAAACATAAACGTTTTAGTTTCCGAGGACAGCAGAAAGACCAGCGTCAGCGGGGGACAACAGTCTAAGCGGCACAGAACACACTGACATTGTGCACCAGGTAGCACAGCTGTCCGGCGTGAGTGCCATTGACAGTGCAAAACGTTTTGTTGGAATTTTGTCGGGGAGAAAGCTTACATACATACAGCAAACATACATCACTTCAGTCACACTAGCAGCGATTGGGGATATATGTAAATTTGGTAAGATAAGCGCATTCTGTTCTGTACAAGGGACACGGTACTGAGGAGATTGATTGACAATGGTCTACAGTCCCTTAGCCCAGTGGTTCTCAAATGGGGGTACGCGTACCCCTGGGGGTACGTGGAGGTACTGCAGGGGGTACGTGAAGCTGCATATTTCAGTTTTGACTGGTTTTATGCCTTCCTGGTGGTCACCGTCTTCTGTTTTTCTTTTTTGTTTCTACATGCAATGTTTGCAATATGGATGTATTTGGCAGGTTCACTGATATAAGTTGTTTGGCTCTAATAAATCAGACAGTGATTTTACAGCACTGTACCTCTTTTTTCTTCCAAAAATGTTTTGCTCGTGTCAGGGGGTACTTGACTAAAAATCTATTTTTAAGGGGGTACATCACAGAAAAAAGTTTGACAACCACTGCCTTAGCCAATCAGGATGCAGAGGATGACGCACTGACTGGAAATTTTTCCAAAGGCATAAACAGACTTAAACATGGATGATGTCTCATAAGACAAACTGATGGCCAACTTCAACTCTATCATTAACCTTTAACTTGTGCTGGGCCATCTTGTGTTCTCAGTTCACAAGCTACCCTTAAAAATCTGATAAATCGGACAGAAACCTCATGAAAAAGGACATTTGCATATTGAGCACCTTTACAGCGGAATCAACTTGTGGTTCTTGTAATGGTAGACGATTCTGTCCCATCTTCGTTGAGGCTCAAGACACAGTTGTAATCTATTCAGTTTAACTGTCCTGAGCTGTGTCTTGAACAGTGCCAAAGGTTAAATAAGTGGTTAGTGATAGTGATTGTACAAACGGAAGGGGCACTGCAGCCGTTTCTCCATCTCTGTCCTCCATCTTTCTACTCTTAATGGCTGCTGTTCTTACCTATACTGTTCATACATAGACCCTCAATGTAGGGACAATTGCTAGAAGAGGGAGAGAGCTGATATGATGGAGAGATGGATGGTAGATATATTGTGTGTCCAGGAGAGTAGATGGAAAGGTACAAGTCCAGGAGCATTGGATGAGAATGCAAACTGTTCTACTATGGTGAAGGTAGAGAGAGGAACAGGGTAGGGGTCATCTTAAAGGAACACTTTGAACATAGAGTAATCAAGGTGAGAACAGTCACTGACAGGCTAATTAGTTTGACATTGGAAATTGAAGGCGTAATATTGACAGTTTCAACTGCATGTGCCCCACACGTTGGATACATGTCTGACAAGAGAGAGAATCTGGAGTAAGTTGAGTGAGGTTGTAGAGAGAGTCCCCCGGGTCAAGAGATTGATAATTGGAGCAGATCTCGACGGGCATGTTCAAG
The DNA here is from genome assembly GCA_900312935.1 of Carapus acus. Taxonomy (NCBI): domain Eukaryota; kingdom Metazoa; phylum Chordata; class Actinopteri; order Ophidiiformes; family Carapidae; genus Carapus; species Carapus acus. The sequence continues at coordinate 14,875 of OMPJ01041496.1, forward strand.
AGTGGAATAGAAGTGACAAGGAGGTGCAAGGCACAAATTATTATGGATTTTGCAATAAAGGATGGAAATGGCGGCTAACACGTGTCTAACAGAGGCAACAGCATAGGGTGACTTCTGAGAGCTAAGGAAGGTGCTGTAGAGAGAGTGTGGCAAGGCAGCATCAACTGGTGGATTGTAGGATGACCTACAAGTAGAAACAAGCAAAGGCAGAGCCTAGGATTAATTGGTGGAAATTGAGGGAAGACAGGAGTTGTCAGAAATTCAGTGAGGTGTTAGGTCAAGCCTTTGAAAATCATGAGGATTTAACATGAGAGGGTGAGTGCCACGAAGCTGGTGAGGTAGGAACTAGTAGAAAAGCATGTGGGTTCCTCTGGAAGAGGGAATAAGGCAAGAGGACTTGGTGCTGGAATGAGGATTTATATGGGAGCATCCACCTGGAGAAGTTGGCGGAGAAGAGGTGGGATGGAAAAGAAGATGAAGTCAGCAGAAGCAAAGAAGGAGGGAAGAAGTTGTATTGAGTGGATAAGCAGATAGATTAAGCTATGAGAGATGTGCAGCAGGTTAGGCTGACAAAGGATAAAGATGGAAAAAGATGGTAGTGAGTCAACATAGTGTACTTTGAAGATGCGGGGAGTATTTTGAAGACCAAATTCATGTGGACGAATGAGTCACACCATGGAGATGTGGGACAGAGTTGCTGTAGCAAGGTTGCTGTAGCAAGGTTGAGGCTGGTCAGTATAGCTTCATGCCAAGGAAGAGTACCAGTGATGCAATTTTTGCTATGACAATGAAAAAGCACTGATGGAAAAGTACAGAAAAGTTCAGAGAAGGCCAGAGGAAGTTGCACTATGTGCCTTTGGACCTCAGGAGAGCATACAATAGGGTACCAAGTGAGGAACTTTGGTGCTGTATGAGGAAGTCAGAAGTGGCAGAGAAGTATATTAAGGTGGTGCAGGACACATATGAGAAGAATAAGCCAGTGGTGAGGTGTGAGCGCGAATTTTCATCGCATGGCAGTAGGGGACAGGGCCCTTGGACTGGCAGACTGGGGTGGTGGTCCCTCTGTTTAAGAAGAGGGAGCGGAGGATGTGGAGGGTGTGCTCTAATTATAGAGGGATCACACTCCTCAGCCTCCCCAGGTAAGTCTATTCCAGGGTACTGGAGAGGAGAATCTGGCCGATAGTGGTACCTCAGATCCAGAAGGAACAATACAGGTTCCACCCTGGCCGTGGAACACTGGACCAGCGCTATACTCTCCAGGAGTGCTCGAGAGTTCATGGGGGTTTGCCCAACCAGTCCACATGTGCTTTGTGGACTTGGGGAAGGCATTCAACCGGGTCGCTCGTGGTGCTCTGTGGAGGGTGCTCCGTGAGTATGGAGTCCATGGCCCCTTATTACAAGATATGCGGTCTCTATGTGACCGGAGCAGGAGCTTGGTTCGCATTGCCAGCAGTAAGTCAGACGTATGCCCAGTAGATGTTGGCCTCCGGCAGGGCTGCCCTTTGTCACCCGTCCTGTTCATTGTCTATATGGACAGGATTTCTAGGTGCAGCCAGAGGGGGTCCAGTTTGGGGACCACAGGATCTCATCGCTGCTTTTTGCAGATGATGTTGTCCTGTTGGCGCCCTCAGACCAGAACCTTCAGCGTGTGCTGGGGCGGTTTGCAGCCAAGTGCAAAACAGCCGAGATGAGAATCAGCACCTCTAAATCTGAGGCCATGGTTCTCGACCGGAAAAAGGTGGTTCGCACACTCCGGATCGGAGACGAGATCCTGCCTCAAGTGGAGGAGTTTAAGTATCTTGGGATGGAATGGAACGGGAGATCGACTAACGGATCAGTGCAGCGGCGGCAGTGATGCGGTCGATGTACCATTTTGTCGTGGTGATGAAGGAGCTGAGCCAGAAGTATATGTGCCGGTCAGTCTACGTCGCTACCCTCACCTATGGTCATGAACTTTGTGTCATGACTGAAAGGACAAGATCTCTGGCACAAGCGGCCGAAATGAGCTTCCTCCCAGGGTGGGGGGATGCACTCTACGAGATAGGATGAGGAGTTCTGTCATCCGGGAGGATCTCAAAGTAGAGCCGCTCCTCCTCCACATCAGGAGGAGCCAGCTGAGGTGGTTTGGGGAACTTTTCCCAGTGCCTCTTGGACGCCCTCCTAGGGAGGTGTTCTGGGCATGTCCCACTGGGAAGAGGCCGCAAGGAAGACCCAGGACACTATGTCTCCCAGCTGGCCTGGGAACCCCTTGGGGTCCTTGCAGAGGAGGTGTCTGGGGAGAAGCCTCCCTTCTGAGACTGCTGCCCCCGCAACCCGGCCCTGGCTAAGCGGCAGAAGATGGATGGATGGATGATTCTGAACAATGTTTTATTTTCGAAAATGACAAGATTCTCTCTGGCACATCTGCCTCTGACCCACTCTTGACAGAAGTCAAGATGTTTACCTAGTCACATGCGTTACCTTTTGTAAGCCTCTAGTCACCAACACGGTGCCCGCCTGTTCTAAAAACAGCAAAACTCAGCAGTGAACTGCGTCATAAATCGATTTTTCTTCTGTTGCTTTTTGTTTTATGAATCACACTTGCATTCATATAGATTTCAAAATGACAATATCTTAAAAATATGTTTATAATACATGAAAATTATGTAGGTTTTGTGAACTCTGACCTTCTCTAATTGAATGGCCAGTATTGTGCGCCTGACAAAACTTGAGTGCGAGTGGAGGGTAAGCTAGCAGACACAGCGAAAATGGGCTCTGAATGCAATTGATTATCCCTAAAACATGGCAAAAAAAGACGGAAAAACAATTTCTTTCACTATGAAGGGGAGGAGGAGTTCTTCTTTATAACTGTGAAAGAAACCTGCGTGTGTCTCACTTGCAGGGCGACTGTGGTGACAGCACTACGGGCAGGAAAAGCCTGCGAGCTAAAGGCAGCTTTGGGTTCACAACAGTTTTTTTCCAGGCCGGTGAAAAAGTCTGAAAAAGCAACTGAAGTCTTGTTCACAGCCACACATTTTCTGATCAAGGAGAACGCGGCGTTGTCAGATGGAGAAGTTGTCAAAGACGCAATGATGATAACTGCAAACACTTCATACTTCAAGACTTGAAAAATGGAACCGATCTACTCTCCACTCTCTCTGACGTCCAACTGGGGGCATCTACAATGGCTAGATGGGTGAAAGCTATGTCTGCTAACTTGATCCATCGTCTGAGCTGTAATCTGGCAAGGTGCAGGTGGTTTAGCATCCAGTGCGACGAGTCCATGGAAGGCAGCAATAAGCCGCAGCTGTTGGTTTTTATTCTGATTTTATCCAAGAACTCTGCATATTTGGTTATCAGTTCAAAATGTCACAAGTTATTTCAAATATGCAAGTTGATTTTCTTTAATATTGCATAAACGATCACATTTTGAGAAATGGTGCAAAATAATTAATGTTTTGTGAAAAATGTCTGTCAGTGGCTATTCAAAATGGGACATCTTTCCTGTCAATTGTAGTATGCAGGTGATCATCTGAAAACTGAATGGTTACTGAGAATAATAGAAACAAAGTGCTGAATAGTGACCCACCTCGTTGATAATTATTGTGAGGAATCTTTAACGTCATCATTGTCTTCACATAGATGAGTATCATTAATCATTAATCATTACTAATACTATAACTAAAGGCGAACTGAGCAAATTTGTTACTTCAGAAGAGCACATCAACCTGGTGACCCTTCGTATAACTTAGTGCCCATGAAGTAGCACTCATGGGTTTCAAAAAGGGTGGTGAGCCCAGCTCTAGTACCTGACCTCGGTGTGGGACCGCTGAATATGCTAGCTTGGCGAGGCAGCACATTCAGTGGGAACATGTGGCCTGGGTAAATGCACCTACATACGAGTAGGTTTTCTTTGGCCTTCGGCCCAGCACTTCATTTCTCTCCAAGCTCTCGAAAGCTGTTTAATAGTCTGATGGCTTTGGGAAAGAAGGAGTTCGTAAACCTTGTGGACCTGCATCTGATACTCCTGTATCTCCGGCCTGAGGGGAGGAGTGAGAAGAGTCCATGTGTGTGGGGTCTCTCACGATGGAGGCAGCTCTCCTGTGGACTCTGCAGGCTTTTGCGGTCCTTTGCAGTCAAGCTGCCGTACCACACAGTGACGCAGGTGGTGAGGACAGACTCAATCCCAGCTGTAGAAGTTGCTGAGGACCTTCGGTGACATACCAAATTTCCTCAGCCTCCTCAAGAAGTACAGCCGCTGTTGAGCCTTCTTCACCACCTGTGTGGTGTTAAGTGTTCAGGTGAGGTCATCACTGACATGCACCCCCAGGTATTTGAAGCTGCTCACCCTCTCCACTTCAAGATCTTGAATGAAAAGGCGCCCACGAGGTCCCCTTTTCTTCCTCATGTCCACTTTTATCTCTTTATCCTTGTCTGTGTTGAGGGTGAGGTTGTTGTGCCCACACAATGTCACCAGACTGTCCACCTCCCTCCTGTAGGCTGTCTCGTCCCCACAAGTGACCCACAATCACTGTGGTGTCGTCTGCGAACTTCAGTATGGCGTTTTCGGGCTGGGTTGAGTGAACAGGGTATAGAGGATGGGGCGGAGGACACAGCCCTCTGGGGTCCCCATGTTCATAGTGATGCTGGCCACGGTTCTGTTCCTAATCCTGACAGACTGGGGCCTGCCTGTAAGGAAGTCCTGGAGCCCGTTGCAGAGGGTGGGATGTAGTCCTCGTTCAGTCAATTTGTGGGTGAGTTTGTGGAGGACGACCGTGTTGAAGGCCGAGCTGGAATCAATAACAGTATCCTGACGTAGGACTCTTTACCCTCCAGATGGGAGAGGGTATTGTGGGGTGGCTGCAACCGCATCTGAGGTAGACCTTGTGCCTGTAGGCATATTGCAGGGGATCAGTGTTGACTGGTATGCTGCTCTGGGTGTGGGCCAGTACGACTCTCTGAAAGCACTTCATGATGATTGGAGTGAGTGCTACTGGCAGGAAGTCATTCAGGCACGGTGTAGGGCTGGGCGATTTGGCCTAAAAAAAAATCTTCGATTTTTTAAAGAAAAATTTGATTTTCAATTTTTTTTTTCAATGCACTTAAAAACAACTGCAGACATCTGACATATTGTCAAAGTGCATCTTTATTGCTGTGGTTGTCCTCAGAGTTAAAATGCATATAAACAATCCAAAATAAGAAGTAAATGAGGCTCTGTCATTCAGCAATTTCGAGCTTTTACCCAGATTTAAGTTTTCAAAAGTGCAACAGCAACTTCACAGTACCTTAAATGATCTGATTAGGAACAGTGAACATGTCCGTGGTGGCAGAGTAAAACGCCACCTCCTCCAGCTCAGCGCGGATCTTTTGCCGAGTGGCGTACAAGTGAGGCAGCGCTACGTTGGCGAAATACTTGCGACGGGGTACAACGTACCTTGACGTATCTAAAACTTTGAACAAGTGATTAAAGCCTCGCTTTTCAACCGAATAAACTGGCAACATGTCTGTGTCAATATAAGACGTGATGGTCTCTGTAATCTCCACTGTTACCTCCGCTCCATTCTTATGATAAGGCACGCAGTTTGTAAAGCTCTCAGGAAGAGTCATTAGCTTTTTAGCCGGTATGCTAGAGCTGCCGTCTTCGTTTCGTAGCTGGTTACACTTCTCCCATTCTCCGGAATGTTTATTCTTCAGGTGCTGGAACAGATTAGTTGTACTGCAGCTTTTAAACATATTTTACAGCGAGGCTTTGTCTGTTGTTCGTCTGATGCATCGAAACCGAACTAGTTCCAAATGATTGAATTAGTTGTGCCTTTCTTTGGAAGTAGCTCTTGTTTACATGCAGCCGCTGCCATGTTGTTTGTAATTGTGTTGCGCGTGGGAGGGGGCGGGCTCACATTGCGCTACGGAAACCCACAAGAAA